>JADGJL010000199.1:0-32492 GCA_027600665.1 Irineochytrium annulatum | reverse complement strand
GGGGAGGGGAAGCCGTTAGAGGAAATGGTTTCGACAATTAGAGGCTGCCCTACCTTTCCTCCAGTGCCGTCGTGGTTGGTGAAGTCACCACCCTGAAGCACTGTAAAGGGAGACACGTTAGAATTACAAAGGAAACACGCAAAAATGCAATTGCAGCACTCACTGAACTCTGTATTGTGACAAGGTAGCATGAGGCAAGGACAAGCATGTTAGCAACCAGACACTCGTCCCAACTCCGCAGCTCAACAACCCACCGGGAATAATCCTGTGGAAGCCGCACCCCTTGAACCCGAAGCCCTTCTCCATTGTGCAGAGCTGGCGGAAGTTCTCGGCTAAAGCAACATTAACACTTTTCGCGTTCTCCCATTCAAAATCCGGAAGGTCACTGACCAGTCTTGGGCACGACGTCGTTCCGGAGCTCCATGACGATCCGACCGGAGGGCTTGCCGTCAATGGTTATGTCGAAGTACCTGTAACGTGATGCGTGAGATCCGAGGGTGTAAAAGCGCGACGGAGACGCGATCTACGGGCAGAGCGTCCGCAAGGGTGTCGACGATGGTTCTCCGGCCCCGGATCGCGCTTCAAGGACGGGCGCATTCAACTTACACTTGGGGACGGGACATGGTGAGATATGGATGTTAATTTCGTGAACTTCAGAAAAGTTTGACGATGGCCTGCTGGATGACATCCCCTGGTCCATTAAAGTGGACGCTGGCATTTGCGTCGTCATCAAAAAGCTTCGCGACAGACAGCGCGTCGATTGCTCGTATGGCCTTTGCAGCCACGAGCTGGCTCCGGGAGCTGCGACCGTTCCCGAGATGAAAGAGGCTCTGTTGAGCATTCCGTCGCGTTGAGGGATCTGAGGCGTTGCTGGAAGGGGGGAGTCTTTTATAATCAAAGGCTCTGTTCCTGGGAGATTTCGATTGTCCGTGTCGACGGGTTGAGGGGTCCTTTAACTTGAGTCCCAGAGCTTGGATGATTTTCGTGTCCGAGCCGGTGTCGAGCATTCGGGTTGCGTCGGTAGAGGTGCGTGGTTGATCGCCAGATACGGTGCATGCTTGATCGCCTGATACTAACTCCATTCGTTGATAGTCGGAATTGGTTGAAGTTCGCCGTTTGCGACCACTTAAACGAATGAGTTTCTATGCGATGAAAGTTGTCCAAGTACGCGCATGCTTACTGTGGGGTCGTAACACGTGTGGAGGTGTCGAATTGCCGCACGACCATCCTACGAAATGCATTCAACCGAATGTCGAAATGCTTGCTAACGGGTGGACGAGATCTGAAGTGGGCGGCATCGTAGCATGATCCGCTCGGTTGCTCTGACGAAAAACATTGAAAACGCGTTATCAGGAGGAAGGCAGAATAACTGCTTTTAAGGTCTGAGCAGTATTACCGCGTTATGTTCAGCAACGACGTTATGAGGTCAGCATCTGGTGAAGGGTAGAGGTCATAGTGGTTCTATTGTTATCACTGAGATACTAAGAGGTCCTCGATGTAGCGCAAACTAAGCTAGGAAATGTTGCTCGACGGTGACAAATGCGTCACGGGAAACGGGACGAAAGGGGGCGGAGTGAAGAGAGGGGAGAAGATGGGACACGTGCGGAGTAATAGGGAGGTTGGGGTAATTAAAAATGAGAGAGGCGGAAAAGGCGAAGAAAAGAAACAAGCTATAAGTAAAAGAACTCCCACAACTTCAGGATAAGGCTAAGAGAAAGAGGAGAATTATTAGAAGCTAATGAAAAAGAAACTCTGTAGGCACCACCCCAATACCGTGGCTTCAGCCAGCATCGTTGATACATATGGAAGCACGGTTTATCACGTTTTCCATTTATCAATGCATGACCATCTTGAGTGCTACCAATAAAATACAAAACGATACTGGCTCGGCAAACAGGCGGAGGGGGAGCCAATAAGCGATCAACCACTCAACAACCTCCTACCCTCAAACCCCATGGCCACCTTACAGAGAAAGAAAGCTCAAAAGCGACAAAACCGCAAAATATCTATGTACAGAACAACGATAAAGCAGAATTGGCAAACAAAAGAGAGAATCGTTGAAAAGGAAACAATAATAATAATAATAAGCGGACCATGAATCCGTTACCAGAAGCTCTCTGCCATCACCCGACAATGAAGTAAGCGATCACCAAAATGATGACGGCGACCTGGAGACCCCATGCGGTCCCCGCCCCAAACGCCCAGTATCCATCAACGGCGTATCCTGGCGGCACCCGTCTGCCCATAAGGCCGTCCCTCATGCTCCCCCACTTTCCGTCCAAGCTCGTGACCGTCACGACCGGCTGCCTGCCCGCCGCCGACGACGCCGTCGAGAGCGCCCGGCGCCTGAGCCCCACAACAGGCGCGGTAGCGCCTTCCATAGAGTTCGGTTGTCCAGCGTTGGCGCTACTGTCGACGCAAATTCCCGAGTCGCCGTCCCTGCCAACATCGTCTGCGTCAAACGCGTCCCGTGACTCGTCGAGCTCGGCCAGGCGCTCGTCGATCTCAACCACAAGGCCCACGAGGTCGTAGTAGACGGCTTCGAGGCGGAGAGCGTGGAGGTCGTCGGGAGAGTGGACGATAGTGCCCGTCAGCGGCAAGCCGCGGAGGTGGTTGAGGACATGGCGGAAGTGCTTGCCTGAGAAAGAAACATCCAGGTGTTAGAAGACGGGACAGACAGTTTTAAATAAGAAATAACGCATACCATCCCGATCGACGAACAGATTCCCATCCCTGGCAAGCACACCCATACTTCTCCACTCCTTCCTGTTCTCATACGCAAACATTCTCGCAAGCCGGCTATTTGGTACCCGCCTAAGCGTCTCGAGCGTTGTAGCGTAAAACACCCCACCCACAACCAGATTCCGAACGACCCCCTCCGTGGCCTTCTCGTCCTCCTTCTCCTGGTCCACGCCGTCACCCAGGAGCTTCCGCGTCGTCTCCTTCCCAAAGGCGTAGTCTGAAGATGCCGTCAAGACCGTAGTCGCGAGGCTCGTCGTCGTGTTGTAAATGGACCCGAACAGCGTCGTCTTCGAAACCTTCTTGGCAATCTGCTTGGGTTGTGACTGAGCGGCGCCGCTGGGGGCCGTGGTCGGCACCGAGCCTTCGACCTCCGTTAGTGGCAAAGCCGTGCCATCAGCGTCCGGGTTGGGCTCCGTCTGCGTCGATGCCTCCACCAAATCCGGCAACGGCATGCCCCCCGGCATCCTATCCAGCCTCAAAATCCTCAAGGCAACCTCCTGCCTCTCCCGGCCCGATCCGCCCGCACCACCCGCGTTGTCCGAGCCTCCAACCCCGTTGACGCCCTCCTTCAGATCCCGATAACCGGGCGCGACCTGGTATGCGACACCGGCGCGGATGAAGGCATTCGCAGCGATGCCGCCGACGACGACGCCCTTCTTGACGATTTCCTGGCCCAAGTTCACGAGCCTGTCCTGGATGCCGAAGGCGGCGTCCACGCGGGTGTAGCCCGTGAGCGTAGACTGCGTGATGGAGGCGACCGTGTCAGGGATCGGGGACTGCTTAAGCATGACGGCGGCTGCATTTGCAAGTTAGTAATGGAATTGGGCAGGCGGCCAACTAAACGAACCTTTCACGGCTGCCGAAGTGACGGTGTCGGAGATGGAGTAAGTTGATGACCGCTTGTTCCTTGCGGGAGAGTTGGACAGCGGGATGCTCGGTGTCCGGTCAGGCGACGGTGGGGCCACAACCGTGCCGTGGGAGGATGGGGACGGCGGCGGAGGGTAGCTCCCCTCCACCGCCGACGAGTTCAGCTTAGCGGCGGCCGTCAGGATGGGCGCCGGGTCCGGCGTCGGTGGGGCCATCGTGTCGCTGGTCGAAGGAGGGTTCCCTTGCGTGAAAGGCGTGGCAGCGAAAAGTTGGGGAACGGAGTTGGGTCGTACGTAAAGCCGGGCCGATATCGACGTCACTTGCACGCGGAACATCCTGACCTCACGCGAGTATCATTTCAGCCTGCATGCTGGATGCGTGAAGGTGAAGTAATCAGGTACCGCGACGTAGTTATGTGGTCGTTGTTCAGCTACAAACGGTGGTGACGTGGCGGCGTGAAAGTATGAGAGTTTGAAGGCATAACCAGGATGGAAATAGCAAGGAGGAGAACAGCGACTTTGCGAAGCATTAGGTGGGTAGAAGGTGGAAAGTATAATCACCAAGAGAAGCAAGCAGTGGGTGAGGATGCAAGTGTGAAAATCAGGGATTTATTTCAACCGAAGTAAACATAACCACAAGAGTACACCGGATATCCAACGGGGGCAATCGTACAAACACTTCGCTAGCCAATAAACCGACAGTCAACTACACCATCACATCCTGAACTGAATGCGAAGGCATGCCATGCTGTTCCCGTTGGCGTTAAAGGCATCAACGTTGATGCTGTACTTGCCCTAGTACGCGCATTAGCACTGATAATGACAAGATCGGAACGGCATGACAACGACACATTGTGCAGGCACGCAGCCGAAGAAAATCAAAATAAATGCTCACCGGTGGCACCTCCCTCGGAACGTCGACTGTATGCTCAATCTCCTGCCTCCCCTTCTCGACGGGGCATTCCCTCCCAATCTCCCCAATCTCGTCACACAGCTCCATCCTCTTGTCGACCAGCTTAATCACGCCCAACTTGACCTGGACGTACGCGTGCGCGCCCTCGGTCACATCCTCCGTAAGGTCGCCCTCCACGATGACAGTCAGGCTCGCACCGCGTTTCGGCGGGTCCGGGATGAGCTCGATCCGCGTGGGCTGGAAGATGTCCTCTTCCGTTCCGCACGAGGTCACGCTGCCGTCAAAGGTCGTGAGGTCGTCGTCGTTATTCGAGCGGGGGAGGTCGCCGGCGGGAACCGGGAGAAGGTTGAGGAGCTGGTCTTCGGCGTCGCGAATCAGGTCTGCGAAGGGGATGCGGAACCTGAGGGCGGAGGAAGGGGTCGGGACGAGCGCCGTGAGGGCGACGACGGCGAGCGTCGCGAGGGAGGCGGTCCGCATGCTTGGGGGAGGCGGGCGATTGTGGTTGAGGAGGGAGTGAGGAGGCGAGGATGATTCAACTTCTAAATTGAACGAGGTCTTCTGACTGCCATTACGCGTTAAAAAATATCCGTAATTAAAAGGTAGTATAATTCTGCCTCGACAACAACGACCACAAGATACCGGTGCTCGCTGAGTTTTGTTTATTTTACTATTCCTGCCGCTAAGCATTATGCCAGCTCAACTCATGTATTGGAGACTCGTTACCCAAGGACGAAGTACTGTACAATCCTACAACCCCTCTCGTCCATACGTAGATTAAATAAGTAGCACTACTCGATCCATATCCAAACCCTCCATAGATACCTGCAAAGGCCATCATTCATGGTCCAAACGTACAACCCCCTACCATACTGTTCACCCACGTACACCAGGTAAACCCAGCCTTTGACGCCACGACGCGTCGACGGCGCCGCAGATATCGGCCGGCTCCTCTAACGGACAAAGGCGTTCGAACAAGCCGTTGCTAATCGAAAGATGCCTGCGATTGCGCAGGAATGGCGTCGAACTCAGACCGAACAAAAAGCTTCACACCTTGTCGAGCAAAGCACCTCGTAAGCTTTGTCGATTCTGTTTCGTGAAAAGCGAAGTTTAATATTGCTCTAACATCACGCTTGGTGCGCTCGACCAATTTACCTGTCATCCCCGGGAAAGCCTTTGGTGCGAAGACAGTGAATGCGCCCGTCGTCGCCGACGAAATAGCAGTGGCCCTATCCCCGTCAATGGCCGACAGATCAAACAGGTCGAATCTTAGCCTGTACGTTCCAGACGACCTAACGCCAAGATCCGACAACACGAAGAACGCTCCGGGCTTTCCCTCCAAATCGTTCAAGATCTGACAGCACCCGACAAGCGAGCCAAGGAGTATCGACTCCGCCCCGTGTTTCTCTTTCCCGTTCCCGGTCCCACCACCACCCCCACCGGTGCTGCCGCCGTCCCCGGGATCGGGTGGCATTCCACGCGCGCTCGTTGCTGAAGACGCGGGCATATGTGTAATCGCATGTGCTGCGACATCGGGGGTGGAGAAGGAGGTTGCGAAGGAGGCATGCTCTGAAGCCGTCGACATTGGCGGCGCGACGACCATGTCTGAGTCGCTAGGAGCGGGATTCACGAGTAAGATATCGGCGGAACTAGCAAAGTGAGGTTCCTACCTGGCGAGAAGCTTCACGTGGACAATAAGCATTTTGCAGCGTGACCAAGCCTCTTCGAAAAGGCCGGCGGAATCATTGGGGAACCGTACTCGAACTCTGCGATATTATCAATCGTCAGTCTTCTAAACTTATTTCATAAACTCATTTCAAGTCCCTAGAAGGACAGAATGCCGACAAGTCGCGATGCCGATAAGGGAGAGGCTTACATTGGCGGCGGATCGAGATTCCGCCGATCCCGCAGGCTATAGCCCGACATGCGCGCTCGCACCGGCTCCTGCAGGATCTCCAGCCATAGCATGGTATTCCCGTGCCGGAGTATGGTTGCGGCTCGGTACTGAACGTCAGGGAAGTTTCAGCAGCCGAACGCGATACGAAATAAGTCCTGAGGAGAAGGAAGGTGAGAGAATGAACGATCACTTCCAATGAAAGCGAAAACACTCCGACGGGGGTCCATATCGGCCACAACGGCCGCGAGCCGATCTCAGCCTGACGCAGCCTACACGCCCGATCCCTGCACTACGGCGGCTCCCCAACCGTTCCCGCCCTCGAGCGTCCTCCAACTCCCGACGATGGCGGCCGATCGACAGCCTCGTGACCAAACGGTTAGACACACACCCTATGAGGTCCCGCCCGCGACGTCGCCGACGATAAGGATGCAGTGGAGGATCCCGGTGCCGGGGGGACCGTCCTGGATGTCTCTCTGGTCAGGCTTGTGGGGATGGAAATGGCCAGAGGGGAGGTGGAGGTCCACTGGACTGGGTGCTGCTGATCGCTCGAATTTTGTTCGGGTATTGATTTGTCAGGGGTTGAACTCCCGCCTCAGTCGGTGGTTATCTCTTGGCGTAAGCGCCGATGGCCTGTGAAAGGTAAGTCCGACGATCCCGTTCTGCGGCAACAGGGCGGGCGTCCACGCCTGATCTCGATGGAGCCCATCACCCGTCGCCGCCGACCTCGGACCGACCGTCGTTGCTTTCCTGGCGATTGGAGGTGTGAGCAAGAGCGCCGCTTCCGTTATCTCGCGACACGACGATTTGCGGGGAGAGCAACCAAGTGCCACTTCCGCTACCTCGCACAATTGCGCAATTGCGCGTCTGTACACGGCATCCTGACCATTTACCCGGAGGAATTCACGCCAGTTGTCGTCAAGAGCTGGGCAAGTTGCTATCCATGTCATTACTGATGAAAGGCAGTGTGGAATGCCGCTTGCCGATTCAGAAGAGCGGTGGAGTGATGCTATATCATGAAATCCCATTAAGATTGGTTGCCTTCTGCTAAAACCTGTTTGGTTGGGTATTTGTGAGTGTCATTGGCAGTTCCATCAATGGATATATTATGCCCTTTCAACCTTGATAGGAACGAACCACTGTTTTGTCATGGAGCTGTTAATGAGCACACACAGCATGTGGATGGTTCAGGTTAGTTACATCTCGAGATGTCGCCTTCAACTTCTTCGCGATGACCACCTTGCGGTGGACTGCTGCGACGACGCAAGTGTCTTGGCAATGAACTTTTTGCCTTCAAACTCCATGTTGGAACTGTCCTCGTTTCGCGAAGATTATATGCAGAGTGTCATTATCATTACGCTTTGCGGAGCACGAGAAGCTACACGGTCGATTTGAATGGCGATTTTGATAATTTAGTCATTTCAGCGAGGGTGGCAATGTAGGGAGCACTGCGAACTCGTTGGCGCTTGCGTTATTTATGCTAAACTTCGAAGCAGGGGTCACAACTGCATTGGGTTCCAATTGTGGAAAGTGGTAACGCGTCAGAGGTGATTCATGCCGATAGAGGTCAAGTACCGAAGGACGTCCGGCGGTGGGCTTTGGGTGGCGAGACGGAAGTGGGTGATTGATTAGTTCTTGTATTGCGCGGTCTTTGTTGATGAACGCTGCCGAACAATTGTTATTCTCGTGACCATCTCCTCGCCGTACCGGCCTTCAGACGGAAGTACAGTGCAGTACACTGCTGTAGGCTGTAGTAATAGCGTGAGTAACATGGAAGTAAACGTAATTGAAGGCCGTCCAATACTTTTTATTTGCCATTCATCAATACAATAAGTAATTAAAGTAAAAGGCAAATAAAAAGTATTGTAATTCCCCTTTTGGTGTCAAATTTCAGTCGGACTCGCTCATCCATCACCCGTCGCGTCGTGCACCAATCACGCATCCATCCGACCATGGCGATGCGGCATGCGATCTTGCAGAATATCGACATCGAAAGTGAGTGGTGGTCGTCATGCGAGATCGGGGAGCGGAAAAGGGAGGAGGCGCTATTCCGCGGCCCGCAATGGCCACCCAATTCCTTCAATGCTTCAATCAGGACCTTTTAACTGATTAATTCTTGTGTCTTTTATGCGACAGCCGAGAAGCTCCTGCAACGGATGCGGGCTTCGGCCGAGGACGCCTGCAGCTCCATCAGGATGCGGACGGACGCCGAGATATCATCGTTGCCGCAGAACGTCAGAAACTTGACCGTTCGGGAATATTTGGAGAGCGGTGGCAGCGGGGCGTTGAAGGACGCGAACGGGAGGAAGGAGGTGGTGGATCCAAAGTGAGTGCCCGTTTTTCTTCGTTCTCATTAGTTGTGCCATTTTATCGACGCTGACTTAACCCAACGTATTTAAGAAACGGGGTGAAGCCGTACAAGTCGGTGCTGAAGTCGGCGTTGAAGTCGAGCATGAAGTCAAGAATCGCAGCAGTAACCTCGACAGCAACAAAGCCAGTCCGCGTAAAGAAAGAAGCCGAGGTTTGAAAACGCTTGCCTTATCACTTCTCATGACAACCAATGCCAATGACGTCCAGGCTGCCAACCTCTCCGAAACCCCCCGTATCCCGCCCTCCTACCTCCCCGACACACCCTTCCTGAACCTCCCCTCTTGCAACCAAGGCAGCGCCGTCAGCACGGCGGTTCGGAATCGCGCGATGGCCGACAGCGGGATCCGGCGGATGACGGTGAAGAAAGGTGGGGGCGGCCTCGTCGAGGCCGATTCGTTCGCGGACGACGATGACGAGGAGGAGGACGATGGCGCGTTGTGGATGGCGAGCAGGCGGTTCAACCTGCCGTGCGGAGATTTTGACCTCGAACTATCGGAGGATCAGCTGGATGACCCCGAGGTCCGGAGGACGGTAATGGAGAACGCGAAGACGAACCCAAAGCTTCGAAGGATGCTGGAGCTGCTTTCTACGTGCTTGGATTTAAGCTGAGAGGGATTTGGTGGACATGGGGAGGTTATGAGAATGGTGTGCAAGTTATCTGTGTATAATAGGACTATCTAATTCAATGTGATCAATCTCCACCGCGAAGAACCCAACGCACGATGTCGGGCCAAGCCCATTGCCCGCCTCCACCTACTGTTGATGTACCCAACTCCCAATGCGGCCTCCGCAACGCCGCCTTGGATGCCCACGGCTACCACGCTCTAACCTGCCGCGAGGCCAACTGGATGGCATCATTTGCCCGACACGACGACGACGACATCAACACTTTGGCCGACCTCACGGCCAAGAAAGCGCACCGGCAGCCTTAGTTTACGCCGTCGTTCTGTAGCCATTATCTGTGGGACCGCGCGTCAGATGCGTCCCGATAGATGTTTTGTTGATTTTTGTTGTTGTTAAAGATCCACATCTCGTTTAAATACGATGAACATTTTTGACTGCGGAGTGCGGATGTGTCCCCATCGAACCCTGGGGCGCACGCCACCGGATTTCGCCTTTTGGTCGGGCCACCTGCACCCGAGCTGCAAACGGGACGCCGTCTCCCAGAAGATATCGCGCGCTCGGCTGTCCGACAACGCTTCCTCCGTTGCGACCCTCCACCAGGCCAACCACCTCTACACCGTCCTCGAGCCCGACAGCAACGTGGACGTTACGACCTCATCTTCTCGGCACACAAGTCCACTTCAGCCGGACCTCATCTCAGTCGCCATCGCCGCCGCCTACGACGGACCAACTTCCGCTCTCTAAGAGCTAAACGCGCCCTGGGACTATCGTACCCGACGCCTTCAACCCTGACCTTTGTTATTTGGCTGCTGTCTCGCCACTGCTTATCTGGTCGTCAAAGTCCCCCCATCCCGACCCAGTCCCGCAACAGCTCCACAGGAGGCGGAGGTCCTCGGAAGCACCCGGGATCCTTCAAATCACTTCCTGGACCTCGTCGCGACCATGCCTTCGCTCCTGGCGCGCCACGGCCGTCTCCGGCCCCTCGTCCACGTCTCACGAAGCCACTCACGACGTCTCCTGTCGGCCGGCGCGTCGCGGACCGTCGCATGCGTGTCCCCGGTTACTTCCTTGACGGCGATGCGGACGGCCAGGCCCGGCGTGCTGATGCCACCGCGGCGGCATTTCTCGACGGGCACGCCACCACCGTCGGAGCAGTCGCTGGTCGGTGGCACGGAGACGGAGGCCGTCCAACACGCGGTCGTGTCGACCTTTGATCTGTTTTCGATAGGCGTTGGACCGTCTTCCTCGCACACTGGTATGTCAGAGGGCTTTGATCGTCTTCGATCACGTTCGGAAACATCTCTGACATTTGCTGGCGTAGTGGGTCCCATGCGCGCGGCGAAGATCTTCGTGGAGGACCTTCTCCGGCTGCAACTGCTTGACAAAGTGGATTCGATAAGGGTGGATTTGTACGGCAGCTTGGCGCTCACTGGTGAAGGACACGGGACGCCTGGTGCTGTCCTGGTACGTTTTTCCTCTTAGCTAGTTCATCACGCTATCGCGTCGGCTGACTTTACTCGGCAAAACGTGTAGATGGGTCTTGAAGGGGAGTCGCCCGAGCTGGTGGACGCGAAACGCATACCCTCGCGATTGCAAGCGATCAAGACAGACAACGTCCTGACGGTCCGCGGCGAGCGTCGCATTGCCTTTGATTACGACCGCCACATGCTTTTCCACATGAAGGAATCTTTACCCCAGCACCCAAACGGTATGCGGATATCCTGCTTCGACGTCGAGGGCGACATGATTGCTACGAACGAGTTCTTCTCCATCGGCGGCGGTTTCGTCGTCAACGAGCACATCGAGATAGCTTCCTCCTCCCCCTCCTCTTCCTCCGACAACACCGCCACGCCGTCCGCCGACGAGCCGCCGAATCCCAGCCACCTCTACCCTGCGGGCTCCGAGAACGTTTTTTACAAGGATCCCCGTGTCGACCACACCGTCGACGCGCGCGACGTCGACATGGACGGCCTCCGACCTGAGCACGTCCGCATCGGCGTGAACAGCAAGCGCGAGGATAACAACGCCCGCCGCGTTAGGGACGGCGCCGAGGCCACGCTGACCGCGCGCGTGGACACGCAGCTCATCTCGGCCGCGCTGCCATTCTCGAACGCCCAGACGCTTCTGGAGGCGTGCGAGAGAGAGAACTTAACGATCGCGCAGGTCGTGTTCAGGAACGAGCTGCAGTGGAGGAGCGGCGATGAGATTAAACGGAGGACACTGAACCTTTGGAGCGTCATGGATCAGAGCATCAGGAGCGGCGTCGGGTGCGAGGAGGAGTTTTTGCCCGGGCGTCTTAAGGTGCGGCGGAGGGCACCCGCGCTGCACAGGAGGCTGACGGCCAGCTTCGCCGAGTACGCCGGGTTATCTGCGGCCGGGAGCGTCGGCGGAGGTGTGGGTTCGTTTGGCGGTCTTGGTACCGTGACGGAGAGCGGCAGCGTCCTGCCCCCGGCTGTCGGAGGCGTCGGACCGCCGAGTTCATCTGCCGCTCGCGAGGGTCTGACGGCGACGAGGGCGAGGAGGATGGCGAAGCGGAGCCTGCCAGCGCTGGACTGGATATCGTTGTACGCCCTCGCGGTGAACGAGGAGAACGCGGCGGGAGGGAGGGTCGTGACAGCGCCGACGAACGGCGCTGCGGGGACGATTCCCGCCGTGCTCAAGTACTACCTCGAGTTTATCTGCCCCTCGACGCAGTATGCGGAGCAGGACATTGTCGAGTTTCTGTTGACGGCGGTGAGTAACTCTTTGTCTAATGTGTTCTTGTTTCGCCTAAAGCTGATCTGCTTTACTTTACATCCCAGGCCGCCATCGGCATGCTCTATAAGCGAGGCGCGTCCATCTCCGCCGCCGAGATGGGATGCCAGGGTGAGGTCGGCGTGGCGTGCTCTATGGCCGCGGCGGCCTTCACGGCCGTGATGGGTGGTACACCCCAGCAGGTGGAGAACGCCGCCGAGATCGGGATGGAGCACAACCTCGGCCTCACGTGCGACCCGCCTATGGGCCTTGTCGTGATCCCATGTATCGAAAGGAACGCACTCGCGGCTGTAAAGGCCGTCACGGCGGCCCAGTTGGCGCTGAACGGGGATGGGACGCATAGAGTTACTCTTGACCAGGTCATCGCGACAATGAGACAGACCGGGATTGATATGATGGTGAGACGTTCTCGTTTCCTTTGGATCGTTACCTTTACTAAAATCTTGTTCGTTTTTTTATAAAAGAGCAAGTACAAAGAAACGTCAGAGGGCGGCCTTGCCGTAAATGTTCCAGTCTGTTAGTCACCGATAATATTATTTTCTAGACGCCAGCTAATACTACCTATATGAAGAATTCACCTCATCATTAAAGAGATTGCATGTTAAGGATTACCGATCTCGATCATATTTAGTGATAAGACAGTATTGAACATTATCCATCGGACTTCTGGGCATTAGATTTCGTCCGAGATGCTCGTTCGCCACATCGCTTTGCGAGCTCATCGTCGCCTCCCGGCGGCCATCCGCCGACCGTACTCGACCGCAGAGGCACCTGCACCGCAATCTTCGTCGACGGGGTCCACCCCGATCCGGCCGAACGGCCAACAACGCGCCATCCAAGTCTACGGATTCGGGCTCGTTCTCCTCGCCGGCATGTCGGCTCTCCTCACGATGCAGGATGCGGCCCTCGCTGCGGACTTGCTGGTCCTGAACAAGAGGGTCGCGGCTTTGGAGGCAGGGGCTCACAAGGTGGCGGCCGCGGGGGAGGATATCGGCAACTCAATTGAGGAAGTCAAGGTTCCGGAGAGGAAGAAGGGATGGTTTGGGGAGAAGAAGTAAGAAGGGTCGGATGGCGATCTATATCGCTTATTGCTTGTTATTGCGAAAGGCTGTTGCGTTGATGAGCAAACTCTTCCTTTCCTTAAATCTCGCTTTCCAGTTATGTTTGCGGGCTGTTATGGAACAGGCGAAGGGCGGAGTGCGATTGGAGATCGCACGGACATGTCTAGCTGAGGGATTTGGCAAGGGAAGCTTGAGTAAATATGCACATCAGTATAAATACCGTGATCATTTCTCCACAATCGCCAACACATCAAATCATGTCGCCTCCCCCCGCCATGCCGACCACCGCGGCCCCATCCGCTCCCACCTGCTCCATCTGTTACGAGTCCACCACCCCCGGCCCTGCATCCACCGCTTCTGCCCATCATGCGTGAACGGCTATCTGACTTCCTCGAACCTCATCCGGCCGGTCCAATAATCATTCCCGGATTGAACCACGATGATAACGATGGATCCTCTCCGCGCCATGCCAGGCCTGGATGCCAACACGTTGTCGAGGCTTGAGGTGCGGGCGGCCACGAGCGGATGATCCGCGAGGGCCGCGCGAAAACGCCGCGTGGAAGGCCGTGATGTTGAGGAAACGGGCTGCGGACAGCACCTGAAAGTGCGACAACTGTAGTATGATGGCACCTGGCGGTGTGGGGCGAGGGAGCATGGGGGAAGGACGTGCGAGGAGGACGTGCGAGGAGGAGAGGATCAAGGCGGAGAATGGCGCGAGGCTGTTATGGCAGATGTCGGCGCAGAATGGGTGACTGAGGAGTCCGGAGTGCTTGGTGCTGGTGGAGAAGCAGGGAGGGTGTAGTCAGGTGTACATGCCCTCCTTGTCGAACGAGGGTTTGTTATTAGGTAAGAAGCCGGCCTTCTCGGCTCTTGATTCATGCTATGTGATGTTACCTTTACTGCATCTATTACACTGCGAAGAGCGGATATGTGGCAAGCACTGACCTCAACCTTTGAAAAGGTTTCAGCGTTGTCCTAGCTATTCGATTTCCTTGTTATTTATTTATCGTCGTATCCACTCGCATATAGCAAACCAGCCCTTTTGGTTGTGTGAGAGCCCCTTTTCCTTCTTTGTTCCAGCATGTTTTCTTCCTCCCCGTTAATATTTTTGACGTAGAGTCTTGCTTTTCTTCAGTTCTGTGATTTGCATCGTCAGCATCAGCGTTGGTTTGGTAATCGCAACCGCACAACCAAGGTCGGAGGATATTACATCAACTAGGATGTTGAGATTTGATTGCGTGGAAGTACGAGCTTGCCATCACCGAGCAATTTTACGTTCGTCATCGTCGCGTTAAGCTTCGGCATCTGCTGCTGGTACGTGTAAATACTTCACCAACTACTGTTTAGCACGACCATTTGGAAGTAAGCTTTCAGCTACGATGAGAGAGGGTATGTCGCGTTCCATGATTAAGGTTTGCTTCCTCAGAATTAACTTTTTTTCAATATCAAAAGCTTTCAATGAAGCTCGACAAAACCGTTCCTCCTCCACCCTCAACAGAACGCACAACCTACCGCCCTCGATGACTGCCCCAACTATGGCGGCCAAATGCATCATCTGCTACGAGCTTACGCCCTCCCTGAGTTGGCCCTGCGCTCATCGCGCCTGCGCCACCTGCCTCTCAGCCTTCATCACCATCTCCCCACGCGACCGCCCGCCCTTCCGATGCCCCTCCCCCGGCTGCCCGCGCAAGATCTCCTTACAACAGCCCCGCACGGTGCCCGGCATCGACGCCGACCTCCTCACCAAGCTCGAGGACCGCGTGAATCAGGAGCTGCAGATACGATGTGGGCTCGCCATGCGGTGCCCGAGCGCTCCGTGCGGCGGGTTCATCGAGACGGACGGGCTGGAGGAGGTGCGGAAGTACACGCGGTGTCCCCGGTGCAAGACGAGGGTGTGCCCCACGTGTCGGGTGAAGTGGCATAAGGGGAGGACGTGTGAGGACGAGATGGAGAGGAGCGAGCTGTCGACGGAGTTGGTGAGGAACTTGGCGGAGGAGGAGGGGTGGATGGGTGTCCCAAATGTAAGGTGCTGGTTGAGAGGCAGGGAGGGTGCAGTCTTGTGCATTGTCCGTTGTGCATGGTTAAATTCTGTTATGAGGTGAGCCTGTTAGCGTGATTTTACGTTTAGCAATCTTCTGATGTTGAACTTAGTGCGGTAGAGAGCGATGCATCTGTCAGGCCTAATGTCTTGCGGATTCGTAGTAAAGTGTCTTGCTGATTCCCTTGTTTGGAAGAGATGTACTATTGTTCGCTTCTTTCCGTTTCACAAACCCCGTTTGCTCGGCAGATACCTCTCAATCAAATTTTTTTTTTTTTTTGTTTTCTTGTGCTTGCAAGCCAGTTGTACAACTTTTGATAACGAGTTTCGTCGATGACTGGCAGATCTAAATGTACCTAAAGGTATTGTCGCAGTGCCAGCATCTAATCATATGAACGTGCACTCCCACCCTACGACACAATAAGCCTTAGGGTTCTTTTCGTACAAGAACGGCATGCGCAGATGTATCGGCTTGGCTACCAGATGAACGTAGCTGCTGAAATTTAGCGTCGCGGTCACCGCAGGTGCTTGTTTGCAAGCCCATATCACGATAAACGGCGCGTAAGCCTTCAGTGCGTCCGTCCAACCGGCGCAGCCGCGCTTGTCCGTCGAGACCTTCAACCCCGCCTTGTAGTCAACAGAGAACTCGTACCACGAGAGAGGGTGACTCATGAGCGCCATCAGATGAAGCAGCGTTTTGACGGTAAGGTTGACTTCAATATCCTTCAAAGCATTTGGAATCGGGCCGGGTGCAACCGCCATCATGTCATGATCGACTAAGTCATCGTCGTCCAACGGCACCTCGACCTCCCAGAATTGCAACTCCTTCATAAACGTCCGCTCCGGAATGCATGACGGACGCTCCAGGACGCCGGAGCGGTAATAGTCCATGATCGCGGTGAAAGCTTTCGGATTCCGGTCGAAGAAGTATTCCCCAAGATGGTCCGGCTTGAGCATGGCCTCGTTCCGTTCGGAGAACATGATGCCGAGAAGGGTTTCGGGCTGACTCCGGAGAGTGCTGGCGAGAGGAATCAGATTGGCAATAATGAATAGCGCGTTTTAGTACCTCCTGAACGTCTCGTGGCGTTCCCCGCCTACATTAAGGATAACACGATCGGACATGGCAGTGACATGAAGCAACTTTCAGCGCGTCACATTGGTGGACGGACGATCGCCGCTGGCATCCTGAAGGTGAACGCGACACGCACGTTCAACGACGTTTTACATGCCTGCCATGGCGCGACCTTCGCGTCAGCCATCGTATAATGCGAGTAAAGGAACGACAGTCAATTACATTGAAACAGCCCACTGAGAGGAAGGGACAGACGTCAACACAACACGGCACGATCACCATAGAGATTAGGGGGTTGCGTAAGCGAAAAAGTTGTCCATGACAAGAAGTAGAAGCAAAATGAGATCACTCATCGTCCCATCCTTCTCTCCTTCTCAACCTCCAAATCAATCCTTCACTTCTTTAAACCCTTAATCAAGTCCGCGCAAACCTCCCCGATCATCATCGACGGCGCGTTCGTGTTCCCACTCGGCACCTCCGGCATCACACTCGCATCCGCAACCCTCAGGTTCTCGAACCCCTTCACCCTCAAGTCGCTCCCAACAACCGCCATCGCATCGCCCTCCCTCCCCATCCTGCAGGTCGACGTCGGGTGATACACCGTTATGCTCGCCTTCCGCACATGCTCCCTCAGGTACTCGTCCGACCCCCGTGCGTCCGCGATGCTGCAGCCGCGGAGGCGCGCGATCTCACGCACGGTAGATTCGTCCGTGATCTCGTCGCCCAGCTTCGCCCCCGACGCGATCATGCGGTCCATGACTTGCCGGGCGGCGCGGGCGCCGAGCGTCAGCATGCGGATGTCGTCTTCGGAGGTGAGATAGCGGGGGTCGATAATGGGGGGGACCATAGGGTCCGATGAGGCGAGGGTGATGCTGCCGGTGGATTTCGGGTGGAGGAGCGTCGGAGCGAGGGTGAGGAGATTGTTAGGACCTTTGAACTTTTTGGCGGGCAGGAGGATGTTGTGGGTTGCGGCGTCAGTTGGGTTGTGAAGTTCCGGCCGGGTGGGGTCGAGAGGGACAGGCTCAAGGGTATCGCCAAGCAGCTATGTATAACGTTTCAGATGTTTTAGATACTAGGGGGCCCATCTCGGACTCACCGCATCCCTCTGCTTCCCGTCCAACGCAGCGCAAATCAAATGGAATTGCATATCCGGAATCCCCTTCTTCGCCAACTCCGAGTTCTTTTCGACGTTGAAAAACGCCATCGCCTCGCAGCTCCCCGACGTCAACGGGCCGGTTTTCGATGTTAAGTGCGAGTAGAGCCCCGTCGCCGCTCCCCAGAGCGTGTCCCTGTAGATCTGGTATCCCATGTCCGGCCTGCTGATGGGCACGATCAAATGATCCTGCAAGTTTTCGCCGACGCCCGGTAGGTCCTTCACGACGCGAATTCCCAGGCGCTCCAGCTCGGCCTTAGGCCCCACACCGGACAGTTTGAGGAGCTTGGGCGACTGGACGGTGCCGCCGGACAAGACTACCTCCTTCTTGGCGCGGAAGATGACCTCCTGAGCGCCGTGAAGGCGCTTGCCCTCCGTGTCGAGAAGCCACGCCGCGACACCCGTAGCGCGGAGCTTGCCGGAGGATCCCTTAACGGCCGACTCGTCAACGATGATGCGTGTCGCAAGGGTATGTGTCATAACGGTCAAGTTGGGCCTGTACGTCTTCTTCTTGGGATCGATGATGTCGTACAGGTACGCCCTGGCCGTGCTCTGCCTGACGCCGTCGGCAACATTCGTGTGGGCGACGCCTGCGCCAAGCTGCGAGTGCCCGTTGTAGTCATGCCCGATCACCTTCCCGGCGCTGTCAACGCGCGTCGGGCCCGTGGGTCTGCCGTCTTTGGAGGCAATACCGACGTCGTCGAAGGCCTTGACAAACTCGCGCGCGAGGCCGATCGGGTTGCCGGAGGTGGAGCGGTTGATGCGGATGATGCCGGAGTCGCCCTGGATTTCTGGCGTGCGCTCCGACGCCGGGAGTTCGAACTTTTCGAGCTTCTTGAAGTACGGGAGGACGTGCTTCCAGCCCCATCCCTTTGATGGAGAGTTAGAACACGGGTGCATGTCAAATGAAGAATTCTACCGCGCAGCCGTACACAGTCTCCCAACGTTCGTAGTCCTGCTGGTTGCACCTGACGTACAACACCGCGTTCACGCTGCTGCATCCTCCCAAGAGGCGCCCCCGAGGCCAGTAGTGGGACCTGTTCCGGGTCGCGAGCTGCTTCTTGGTCACGTCAAACCAATCCAATGGCGTCCGCTGGGTCAGCGAGAACATGAGAGGCGTGTTGATAAGGATGTTGTTCTTCGCGTTGCCTTTCATTAAAGTCAATGAAAGGCCCCTGCTTGCTCATCCTTACCTCCAGCCTCGATTAGCAGCACAGTCGTGTTGGGATCCTCGGAGAGACGGTTGGCGATGACGGCGCCTGCCGAGCCGCCCCCGATAATAATATAATCGTACTGCTGGGCCCCGGCCAAGATCGCGGCACCGGCCCGTGAGGCGACATACCGCGACTTGAACTGCTTGACGAGGAGGGAGTACACGCGACGGAGGATGCCGAGGGAGACGAGGACGGCGACCGCGGTCCCCAGGCGGTGGCGCATGATGATGTGCTGCAACTGCATGCCGTCGAAGGATGGGTCTGGTGACAACTCGAAGTTGTCTTTGTCTTTTTGGCCGTCGGAGTCTGGACCAAGCAAGAATGGAGGGAGATACGTGGCATACACGGATGGACCGCAATCGCGTCGCACTGAACTGAATATAGGCGGCCGTCGACAGGAGACGTTATTAATATTAATAAAAAGGTACCCAAACTGGCTGGGTGCAGCTGGCATGTTTAAAAGGCAAGTTGTCATTTCTTTTTTTAAAAAAGATCAATAAATGAGGGCCTTTTCGTGAAGTCAACATTCAATGCTGTCATCATCATATGTATCATAAGCTAAGACTTAAAGCTACCGTTACAAGGTATCGCTACTTCCAGATTGGCGTACACAAGAGACGAGGCATCGCACATTAGGATATAAGAGACTCAAAGAAAGTAGGCTTGAAACGAAGTAAGATATAAAGGTAGACATATCACGGTTTGCACCAAACGATGGCAGCCATTCTTACGCTGGACGCTTAATCGCCCCCCTCAATCCAAACTCAACACCTTAGCCGCGTTCCCGGCCAATACGCCCTCCACAGCGCCTTCGACACCCCCATACGCCTCCTTGATCGCCTTTATGTTCGAGTCCACGCTCTGCCACCTCGCATCCGGTCCGCCCTCCAGCGGCGGGAAGAACGGATTGTCCGTCCCGAACATGACCCTGTCGCTTCCCACGAGCCCGCCGACGCAGTTCAGCGCGTGCTCGTGATAGCTGACGGCGTCGTAATAAAGGTCCTTGAGGTACGCCGTCGGCGTCTTCCTGAGGCGATCCTTGACGTGCGGGTCGTGCTGGACGCACGAGTCGAGGCGGCCCGCGAGGAAGGGCAAGGTGCCACCAGAGTGGGCGATGAGGAGGCGGAGGTGCGGGACGCGGTCGAGGGTGCCAGAGAGGATGAGGCGGGAAATGGACTGTGGGTTGTTGTTTGATATGACAGTTAATAGCACGCCTACGCACGCGAAAACATATTTGGGAAATAAAGAACTTACGATCGTGGTCTCGAACGGGAAACCGAGGGCCAGCGGTAGCACGTGGCCGTTCTGTTGCTCACCGTAAAGCTCGCTCGGGATGCCGTAGTGCGGGTGAACGAAAAGCATCAGCTTACGGTCGGCGGCCTCCTTGAAGACGGGCTCCAGCTCGGGGTCATCGAGACCCTTACCGAGGCTGGGGTGGGACACATCAGCATATCGTGAAAGCTAGACACAGAATTGATGATCAGACCCCTTCGTCCCGATGATAGCGCCCCTGAGCCTCGACAGCCCCGAGATGCGCTTGAGCTCTGCAACCCACGCCGAGGGCTCTGGTGAACCCGAAGGCAACACGCCGAACCCGTACAGGCGGTCCCTGTTGGCCGGGTCTTTGCAGAGCTTATCGAGGTCCTCGTTGAGGTCCTTAGCGAGCGAGACGGCCTCCCGAGGCGTAAGGAAGTCAAGCCAGGGGTTTGCCAGACTTATTGAAAAAAGCGAGTTGCAAGGTCAATACACGGCCGAAGTATGTTAGGGTGTGAAGAATATTCCACGCGTCACACTATTAAAACTACGTAGAAAGACGGCGCGGTCGCGAACGCTGTCCGAATGTTTCCTAAGCTTTTGGACTACTTTCCAAACAGACGGAACACCACCTAGCTAACACGTCGCGCGTTCCCTCATCATGCCCTCAAAATAGAAGAAAATGCCGTACCTGACGACGCTAACATCAATCCCATGTCGGTCCATAAAAGCCAGCTTGACTTTTGGGTCGTAGTACTCGGGCCCGACGGGCCTGCCGAGCCGCGTGCTGGCGTCCAGGTCCTCCTGCGGCAGGATCACGAGCCTTTCTTGGCCGGCGTCGTTCTTGAAAACCCTGGGCACGACTGTCCGCTGTACGAATGCATGCATGAGAAAAAGTATGATCGCGTGAAAAAGATGGAGACAGCGATGAACGCACCGAACGCAGAGTCTCCATATACCGCGGAAGGTATACGTGCTAGAGACAGAATCCGCTGTCAGCACGAAATGTGGTATGGAAGGAAATGAGCTGCATGCACTGTACCGTGTGAACATCAATTAATTTCCTCCTGAGCAAACCACACATTATTATTAGTCCGTGAAAGGACCAGAAAGGACGGAAGCGCAGCGATCCTGATCGCGTCGCGTGGGAGAAATGTTTCCCTAATTGGCCGCTCCTTCCTCAATGATGGTCCGCGATGCTGTAAACGCGACTCGCCGGGCTTGACGCTCCACGGGCTCGCGAGCCTCTGGACCTGCTTCTCACCACATGCTCTGGTTCGTTGCGATGTGAAGCCGGAAAATGATCCTGACAATTTGGAAACCACCAGTTGGAAGAGACCAAAGGGTAACGTGTTTTTCCCCGTTAGTTTTCTGACTTCCCCACCTCCAACCTTCGTTTTGCTTTCCTGGAAATACTCCTTTGATCGGGGGCCCCGAAGTTTTCAGGGCCTCGCGCCTGCGGACGGATTACTTGAGCACATCCCTGAGCGGCGCCTCCTTTAAAAAAGGGCTGGTTTGGCGCTATCCCAGGTTTCAAAGAACACGTTGAGCGGCCGAGGGATGAAATACCCTCCATAGTTAGTATCAAGTTTAACGTGAGCTTCAAGGGAGAAGTTACAATCTTGCTGGCTAAACGAGTTGCGCCGCATTCATCGTCGAGTGAGAACGATGTCACCAACGGGACCCGACTTGCACATAATTTTTTCGTTTACAACAGGGCGCTAGTACCCAATGAAAGAAAGCTTAATAAATATATCAACGCCGCCATGCGCAAACCGCTGCCTAAGCTGTGTCAGCAAGACACCGAAGAAACTCTCAACAGGAGAATTTTTTTTAAAAATCACGGAGCTGATTAGTAAAGCAAGGAAGGCTACCGAGCTAACCTCTGTGTTCTGGGAGGGTGTGCCAGTTGCAGGCGGGAGGCTTTCCGGTTTGAGGAAAAGACACAACGCGTACAAACGGACGTTGATCCCCAAGGAACTATCCTCAGCCGCAGGGAGTCATGGCGCTGGGCGCATGCCGGACCGCAGAACACGGTCGCCCGGGGAGCGGGGTCCCACTGCTTGGGGCTTACGGTCACCTCTCCCATCACGCGGGCCGATCGTTCTAACGTGTGGACGCCGTGTATAAAACGACCCGGTCTTGGTTGATCTCGTCCTCACCAACTCAACCGACTACCCGCTCCATCCACTCCTTTTCACCTCCCAGGTCTTCGACTATCCTCACCATGAAAAGCGCGACATTCCTCCTCGCAGCAATTTCAACGGTTCTCTCCGTCGCGCTCCAGGGCTCGGCCGCCATAGTCCAAGTCACGGAACCGCCGATCGACAACGCGGTCAGGGCCGCCGTCATGCGCGACGTGGCCGCCATCCGGCAGCCTATCGTGCAACACAGGCGCGAGCTCATGAAGAGGGGCGGCGGTGGGGGTGGTGGAAGTCCGCCCGCCAGCTGCCCAAAGGCTTGCATTGATGGAAACAATTGCAGGGTAAGCTAAATAACTTTTTGTTTACTTTATTTTATTTTATTTAATTTTTAGTGTTAACTCAATCCTCAGGTCGGCTGTAAGGTATCGGTGTTCACGATGGCAAACTTTTCGACGGGCTCCCCCATGCAGTATATGTGGTACATGCCGGAACATGTCCGCCCCGTTGCCAACGGCATAAAGTGTAACGTGCCCGGCGGGTGCAACATCCAGATTACCGAGAGCAACAGCGCTAGTGTCGACTGGTCTGTCACGTCGACGGCCGAAGTTGACACTGGAGCGGCATCATTCTCCTTCTCGGCCACGTACGGACAGTCCACGACCACCGCTCACGCCCAGACCGACACAATTGGTGAGCCCTCTTCACTATTTCCCGATATAAACGTCGTCTCTAATTTGCGTTCCCCAACCAGCGATTCCTACGTCAGATGATAATTTCGTGGGCAAGTGTTCTTTTGATTGCGGTCCATCTCTCCCAATAACGACATTGCAATCTAACAAAACAAATCTTTGCAGGCTTTGTGCCTTTCATGACCTCGACCTTCGGCTGGATAAACTACTTCACGGTCACCAACACGAACGGCGACGGCGTCACCGAAAACAGCATGATCTGGAGCCGCATTGACGCCCCCATGGCGACCCCAGACGGCACCGCCGAGGGAGACTTCGTCGTCTGCTTGGGCGGGTGGTATAAAGGCTGTACCTGCAAGTGCATCGGCGGCTGCTCCGACCTTTTATCCCATGATCTCCCCGCCCCGATTATCTCGACCAATAATACATCAGCTGGCGCCTCAGCCGCGCCTGCCCTCGCGATCGCGAAAGTGGCCCAAACGCCTGCTTCCGTCATCTCGACCGCAAGGACCCCATCCTCTACCGCTCCTTCCGTCGCGACCGTCGCCTCCGCCCGCACTTCCGCAGACGCGCCCAGCACCCGTCGACGTCGGCAATAAGGGTGCCTACCCGCCCGCGTCGACGACAGTCCCGTCCGCCAGCACCCAGCTGTGTCTCTGCGGACCGAACCAGCGGGCCGATTGGTTCCTTGCCTCGAATCTCTAGTGGATGTTTTATCCTTCGCCTTTCCCATTTGCGGTGCTGCCTTTTTTCTTCCTCTAGTGTTCATCCGTTCTCATTTCCCCTTTATCTGATCGCTTTGTCCTCCTTCTTTTCCCGTTTCTTGATGCATTGATGATGACGAAAGTTCGGAGGGGTTTCTTTGTTGCGGACATGCGGTAACGCTGTTTTTCTACCCCTCTCCAACCCGAAGTTGCCGGCTAAAATTCTACGTGACTTCCTTTTCCTTTCCGTCTTACGATTTCTGTGTATGTTACCGTTTATTCCAATTCTTTTAGTACCTAAATAAAAAAATAATAATTTGGATATACTTTTTGACGTTTTTTGGGGACGAGCTCGAGGTTCGATATTTTTAAGCAGCTTCGCATCGTTGCTGATTTCCTTTTAATGCTTTTTCACAGGACACGTTGAGCGGCCGTGGGATGAAATACCCTCCATAGCTAGTCTCAATTTTAACGTCAGCTTTAAGGGAGAAGTTTCAATTTTGTGGCTAAACGAGTTGCGCCGCATTTATCGTCGAGTGAGAACGATGTGACCAGCGGGACCCGACTAGCACATAGTTTTCTCATTTACAACCGGGCGCTAGTACCCAATGAAAGAAAGCTTAAATAAATATATCAACGCCGCCATGCGCAAACCGCTGCCTAAGCTGTGTCAGCAAGACACCGAAAAATCTCAACAGGAAAAAAAATTATCCAACAAACACGGAGATGATTAGTAAAAGCAAGGAAGGCTACCGAGCTAACCTCTGTGTTCTGGGAGTGTGTGCCGGTTGCAGGCGGGAGGCTTCCCGGTTTGAGGAAAAGACACAACGCGTACAAACGGACGTTGATCCACAAGGAACTATCCTCAGCCGCAGGGAGTGGCGCTGGGCGCATGCCGGGCCGCGGAACACGGTCGCCCCGGGAGCGGGGTCCCACTGCTTGGGGCTTACGGTCACCTCTTCCATCACGCGGGCCGATCGCTCTAACTTGTGGACGCCGTGTATAAAACGACCCGGTCTTGGTTGATCTCGTCCTCACCAACTCAACCGACTACCCGCTCCATCCACTCCTTTTCACCTCCCTGATCTTCGACTCTCCTCACCATGAAAAGCGCGACGTTCCTCCTCGCAGCAATTTCGACGGTTCTCTCCGTCGCGCTCCAGGGCTCGGCCGCCATAGTCCAAGTCACGGAACCGCCGATCGACAACGCGGTCAGGGCCGCCGTCATGCGCGACGTGGCCGCCATCCGGCAGCCTATCGTGCAACACAGGCGCGAGCTCATGAAGAGGGGCGGTGGGGGTGGTGGAAGTCCGCCCGCCAGTTGCCCAAAAGCTTGCATTGATGGAAACAATTGCAGGGTAAGCTAAATAACTTTTTGTTTTATTTTTATTTTATTTCATTTTTGGTGTTTGTTAACTCAATCTTCAGGTCGGTTGCACGACGTTGGTGTTCACGATGGCAAACTTTTCGACGGGCTCCCCCATGCAGTATAAGTGGTACATGCCGGAGCATGTCCGCCATGTTGCCAACGGCATTTCGTGTTCCGCGCCCGACGGGTGCAACATCCAGATTACCAACAGCAACAGCGCTAGTGTCGACTGGTCTGTCACGTCGACGGCCGAAGTTGACACTGGAGCGGTAAAAGTCTCCTTCTCGGCCACGTACGGACAGTCTACGACCACCGCTCACGCCCAGACCGCCACAATTGGTAAGCCCTCTTCACTATTATATATAAACGTCGTCTCTAATTTGCGTTCCCCAACCAGCGATTCCTACGTCAGCCGATAATTTCGTGGGCAAGTGTTCTTTTGATTGCGGTCCATCTCTCCCAATAACGACAATGCAATCTAACAAAACAAATCTTTGCAGGCTTTGTGCCTTTCATGACCTCGACCTACGGCTGGATGAATTACTTCAACGTCACCAACACAAACGGCGACGGCGTCACTGTGAACAGCATGATCTGGAGCCACATTGACGCCCCCATGGCGGCCCCAGACGGCACCGCCCAGGGAGACTTCGTCGTCTGCTTGGGCGGGTGGTATGAAGGCTGTACCTGCAAGTGCATCGGCGGCTGCTCCAACCTTTTATCCCATGATCTCCCCCCCCCGACCATCTCGACCAACAATACATCAGCTGGCGCCTCAACCACGCCTGCCCTCGTGATCGCGAAAGAGACCCAAACGCCTGCTTCCGTTATCTCGACCGCAAGGACCCCATCCTCAACCGCTCCTTCCGTCGCGACCTTCACCTCCGCCCGCACTTCCGCAGTCGCGCCCTCCACCGTCGACATCGGCGGCAAAGGCGCTTACCCGCCCGCGTCGACGACACTCCCGCCCGCCAGCACCCAGCTGTGTCTCTGCGGACCGAACCAGCGGGCCGATTGGTTCCTTGCCTCGAATCACTAGTGTTCTTTCCCTTTCGCCTTTCCCAATTGCGGTGCTGCCTTTCTTCCTCTAGTGTTCATCCGTTCCGATTTTCCCCTTTATCTGATCGTTTCTGTTGTCCTCCTTTTCCCGTTTCTTGATGCATTTGTGATGACGAAACGGTTTTCTTTTTTTTCCTGTTTTTCTACCCCTCTCTAACTCCAACTTGCCGACTATATTCTACGTGACTCCTTTTTCTTTGCGTCGTACGATTTCTGTTCATGTTACCGTTTATTCCAATTCTTTTAGTACCTAAATAAAAAAAAATATTTGTAATTATACTTCTTCACGTTTTTGGGAACGAGCTCGAGGTTCGTTATTTTCAAGCAGCTTCGCATCGGTGTTGATATCCTTTAATGCTCCTTCACAGAGAAAAGCCGTAGGGCTGATGCCCAATCGAAGTGGTGGCTTACGAATCGTCTACAGCAACAGAAGCATACGAATATCACACTTTGTTTACGAAAGTGCCTTAGAATCCACGCAACAGAACATAGACAAATTTCAACCTCGTTTACAAAAGCATAGAAACGCAAAATGCAGAAGATAACCTTAGGGCAACATTGAGCAAATAGAAAACAAATAAAGTACCGGGGGATGCGAAAGAACATGTGTAAAGTGGAGGAAATTTTCGGACTACAAAACGTGATCCCCGCATATATTTGCAGTTTACTTACCGATGTCATCTGCAGGTTTTCCATCCACCATTCCTCCTCACCGCCTACTCACGCACCAACATGAGCTTGAACTTCTGACAAAAGGCCGCGAGGAAGTCGGGTGCCTGCTGCAAGGGGATCGCAGTGGTCAGTCTCCTGCTTGTGGTATTGCTGACGCCGAGCACGCTAAGAAGAAGCTTGTTAGTTGGCAAGCCCCGAGATTTCAAAAATTGTCGAACGAAGGTGCGGGTAGATCCGGTGCTGCGCACGTCGTGATGGCCCCTGTTATGAATTTGTGGGTCAACATTATACAGCGGCAGATGTTTTGCAAGAAAAGAACAAAAGGCACTCACTTGTGGCGGAGCACGTCTGTCCACGCGATCCAATCATCCCGCAGGCCGGCCTCCATCTGGACGTACCTCCGGACCCTGCCACCGCTAATCTGATCCCCGTCCTCGTCTACAATGTCCGCGCGGTCCCTGTCGTCGTCCTCACTGCTGCCGTCATACGTCCCATCCTCCGACGCGTCATCCTGCATCGGGACTACGTGCTGACCCGACGGTGCATGTATTCGCGGCGCTGGCGCAAGGGTCGCCTTACCGCGCTTCTTCTCCGGGCGGCCGGCCCACGCCTCGCCGCCGCCGGAGTTGATGTGCGAGTTCGAGCAAGTTTGGCGTGTCTTGCGGGAGGAGGGCTTGGGCCGATCAAAGTTTGCGCGCAGGCCCTCGACGGCTCGATCGACGGCGGTGCGGATGCTGGTGCGGAGCGCCTCTGCAATTTTGGAACGTGAGTGTTAACTACCCAGAAAGCGGTACGTAAAAGCACAGGAGCGATCGATCACAAACCAGCCTCGTCGGAGTCCAGATAGGCCAGCGGGTCGTCCGAGTCTCTCCCGTCGTCCTCGACGCCATCTTCGGCTTCAGCATCTCTGTCCTCGTCCTCCCCTTCCTCATCGCTGTCCTCGTCGTCCGTGGCTTGGTGCACCACCGGCAACCTGCCTCGGCGGCGCTGCGGCCGCGGTTGCCTCCCGCGCCCGAGAAGGAAGTCTTCCCCAACCTCCGGGGACGACGACCGCCCTCGCTCCTCCATCGTCCTCGACGGGTCCTGCCCGTCCTCAATCGCAAGCAGTCTGCGAGAGGTCATAGCCGACCACGGGGAGAAAGGTGAGATCAGCGGCTTACCCTGGAGCATCCGCGGATCGATGCCCGTCGGGGACGAGTTGGGATCGCTCAGAGGCGGGGAAGGGTTGCCGAGGACGAGCGACGGGTACAAGGGGTTGTAGGTCAGGTGGAGCGGCGACGGACCGCGCCCCACGCGCTGCTGCTGTCGATCGCAATCGCCGTTCTGGTCCTGCTGTTGTTGTTGGTACTTGGTCAACGACATCGTTGACCCGTCGAAATGAGCGAAGATGGCGTCCATGCTGATCAGGAACGACGACTATGCGCACTACGGGAGACGCGCTTGTGCTTCCAGCTAGCTTGGGAATGCCTCCCAGCGATCAACATGAGTAAGTACATCGGACGATGATGTCCGATTCGTTTTGCCATGCCACTTGTTGGGTTGGGCATCTCATCCGAGATCTGCTTCTTGTTCAGAGTTTGAATTACCACGGACGTCCTGGCGACCCCGAAGAGCGCTCCCGACGTCCTCGCTGCCCCAGGGCACACTCCATAAATTAAAAATAAGTAGCCCGTAATCCAATCACTCCATGCCAATACGATTTATTGATTCAAGAGGAAAAACAAATTGGGGCCCTTTTGCACGCTCCCACACTCCACGAAATCCACGAGACAAACAAATCAGTGGTGGAAGAGCCTCAAGTTCGTGTGCGCCAACGCCATCCCGTACTTGTCCGCCGCCTCGATCACAACCTGGTCCTGTACGGATCCGCTCGGGCTCGCGATGACGGCAACGCCCGACGCGGCGCACCTGTCCACGTTGTCCGAGAAGGGGAAGAAGGCGTCCGACGACACGACGAGATCCGCCATCTTTGCCCTCCATTGCTTCTTCTCCTCGGCTGTCAGGGGCTCCGGCTTCACCTCGAACTGGGCCTGCCACGACGTCAGGTCCGAGATCTGGTCCGTCACGTAGAGGTCGATCGCGTTGGCCTTGTCAGCGCGCTTGACCTCCTTCTTAAACTTCAGGGCGAGGACCTTCGGGTGGTGGCGAGCCCACCAGTTGTCGGCCTTGTCGCCAGCGAGCCTGGTGCAGTCTTCAATGCCGCGTTTAGACCTTATTTTTGCCAAAAATCAAAGACTGAGTAGGAACTCACGAATGCGCGATTGTTGCCCCGCACCGAGCCCGACGACCATCCCGTTCTTCGCATAGCACACCGAGTTCGACTGCGTGTACTTGAGCGCCAGTGTGGCGACGATCAAGTCCCTCCTGTGCTGCTCCGTCATATCCTTCCTCTTCGTCACTACATTCCCAAATAACGACTCCTCAATCTTGACGCCGTTCCTCCCCTGCTCCAAGTACAGCCCATACACCTGCCTGACCTCCCTCTCCACGGGCTCATAGCTCGGATCCATCTCCAGGATCGTGTACTTCCCTCCCTTCTTCTTCTTAAGCAGCTCGAGCGCCTCGGGTTCATAACCCGGAGCGATGACGCCGTCCGAAACCTCGCGCGAGATGATACGGGCCGTGACGGCGTCGCAGACGTCGCTAAGGGCGATCCAGTCGCCGAAGGACGACATACGGTCGGCCCCGCGCGCGCGGGCGTAGGCCGAGGCCAGCGGGGTGAGGTTGGGGAGGTCGTCGACGCCGTAGACGAGGCGCTCGTTGTCCGAAAGGGCGACGCCGACGGCCGCGCCGGCGGGGGAGACGTGCTTGAAGGAAGCGGCTGCAGGGAGGTTGAGGGCCGCCTTGAGCTCTTTGACGAGGGGCCAGGCGTTGAGGGCGTCGAGAAGGTTGATATAGCCCGGAGAGCCGGCAAGGACTGTATGCAACGTTAGCACTTGGCCAGCGTGGAGAGCGAATGTGTCTACATACCTTTAAAAGGCAACGGCCCTCCCCTCCTAAACACTTGCGCGGGCTTCTGGTGCGGGTTCGCCCCGTACCTCAGCGCCATCTGCGCCCCGCCGTTCCCCGCATACTCCTTCCTGAAGTAACCCGAGATCTGCTCATCATACTCCGCCGTGTGCTCAAACGCCTTCAGCGCGAGCCTCTTCCTCGTGTCCTCCTTCACGGTGCCCGCATCCTTCATCTCCTTCACCACGACCGCGTAATCCGCCGGATCTACCACGACGCTCACGCGCGCGTGGTTCTTGGCCGCCGCGCGGAGCAGCGTAACACCGCCAATGTCGACCTCCTCGACGCACTTGGCGACCGTGGCATCAGGGCTGGACGCGGCGCGGACGAAAGGGTAGAGGTTGCAGAACACGAGGTCGATGGCCGAGATGCCGTGGGTGGAGAGGTCGGCGGCGTCGGAGGGGAGGTCGACGCGCGCAAGGATGCCGCCGTGGACGGCCGGGTGGAGCGTCTTGACGCGACCGCCGAGCATCTCCGGGAAGCGGGTGAGGTCCGAGACGTCCCTGTATGAGAGATGCGAGACGTTAGGAGCTACACGGCGATGGTTACGTCAAAGAGGCTTACTTGACCGGGAGCCCGGCATCGCGGATCGCCTTCGCCGTCCCGCCGGATGCGACGAGGTCGACGCCGAGGCCGACGAGGTCCTTGGCCAGCGGGACGAGGCCAGTCTTGTCGGAAAGCGAGAGGAGCGCGATCTTGGTCATGACGATCTTTTTTTTTTTGTCTGACTGAGACACTCAGGAGGAGGGCCATAACAGATGATCAATTCAAATGTTTACGCTTTATTTGATACTAGTATTGAATAAGAAATAATGACTCTATCGTAAGCCAGAATGCGCGTGTGAATATGAAAGTAGCCAGCCGGAAAGCTAAACCAGAAGAACGGCATTGATGCATCCTAAACACAAGCTCTGTGAGCAATCCAAAAATACAGCAAAAATGACAACGAACACTCACCATCATTCTCCGGATTGTTGGTGACCTGCGCATACTTCCCCCACACGACCTTACCCGTCGTTGTGACAAGCCCCAACTCGCTCACGTTCACCTCAATGACCGTCCCCTTCGTTATCACGCCCAGCTGCGTGTACATCGGGCTGCTCGGGTTCTTCTTCACGCCCAGAATCGGCAAACAAAACGTCGCCGCCAGCTCCGGGTGGGTGACGTGCGCCTTCTTGTACCGGAGCGCCATCGGCCGGATGAACCGCTCGTACTTCGGCGGCTTCCGCGTGAAACCCTCCCCGACAAACGTGGCCTTCGTGATCATCCTCTTCCACTCCTTCCCCTTCCGCTTGCCCGACTTCACGACCTTAAAGACCTCCGCCTCGTCCATGCCTTTGACTTTCGGCAAGGGCACGGACCACTTCCCGGCCTTCTCCTTGCGCTTCTGCTTGATCATGTTCGAGAGCACCTTAGCGCTCGTCTGGTTCTCACGGTCCAGGAGAAAGGTGGGAACGGCGCCCTCGGCCACGGGCTCGTCGGCGGACTTGTGCTTGTTATTCCGCTCCTCGTGCATTTTAATCCTGCCAAATATGGTGAGTATCGTTGTTGGGTCTTGAAGCTTTCAAGGTCAATAAACTTACGTTTTCTTCATCTGGATCTTCTCGGCATGGCGCTTCTTGTTGTAAAGCTTCGCCTTAAAACCCTTCAACTTCTGAGCGGTCTGCGACAGCTTGTGGGACTCTCTCGCAGTCTTCTTCCGGCTAGAAGATGCGACCGTTAGATCCAGGGCACGACATCGTGCAAAGCGGAAGGCCTACGTTCTCTCCTCGTGGTCGAATCTCCGGCCATGCTTCTTGATGGCTTCCTCGATGTACTCGTTCTGAGGCATTGCGGCGGGCTAGGTGGCCAGTAGCTCGGCAAAAAAATGGAATCAAAGCCGGAAAAAGACGAATATTTTGACAAGGCGGCTTGGAAGTGGAGGACTTGTGTTGGATCACAGAAGCAATGGTATGAGCGAGCGAAGACGCGTCAGCGTCGCGGTGGGCGACGCAGCGGTCGAGATGGGGGTAGAATTCAAAGCAGCCCGAGCTGGCGGACTTTTACAATGCAAATAGGATTGGTGAGTATCACCCGTTGGACGATGAGGAGGAACATGGAACATGTTTATGCGGCTGCATAAATAAAAACAAAACAAAAAGGAAACGATCTAACTGAAAGGGAAGCCCATGCACAGACGAAAATTAAAAGGCGAGCCGTAGGACCGCGAAGCAAGGGCAGAACCAAGTGGGGAAGAAGTAGAATTAGCGATGCTACCGACGAACATACTTACGTGGCAAGAAGGATGAAAAGTTGATTTGGCGCAGCATTAAAAATTTGGAAAGAGAATTTTAAGGAATGTTCAGTCATGGCCGACATGTCGCACACATATTCAAAGTAGCAAACATGATGTATTTCTCTTCATTAATTTAAAAGCCCGTAAGCAGAAGAAAAAATGTTCAAAGGAGACTGATCGTTTTATTGGTTGGCAGTTAGGCTGGAAAGAAAGTTGGGGAATTTTGAAAGTGAAACCGATGTAAGAAACATTAAAGGACGTGTACGTTCTAGGAGTAGCCAAAAAGCAGAAAAAGTTAGAAGAGGAGCAAACGAAAGAGAAAGCGGGTAATAGAGAAGAAAGGGGTAGTCAAAAAGCAAGGGTGGGGAAGAAATGGGAAAAGAAAGAAGGACAACCACTTAACGCCTACCACCGTAGGCGGGCCCGCTCTTCTTGCATGGCTTCGCAGCCTGGGTGTAAGCCGGGGCGGCGGGCGTCTTGTCAGCAGCGGCGGAGGAAGCAGGCGCAGCGGGCGTGTAACCGGGAGCGGCGGGCGTCTTATCAGCCGCGGCGCTGGAAGCAGGCGAGTAAGCGGGCGTCTTGTCTTCAGCCGGGGTGGACGAGGGGCGGTAAGTGGGGT
>JADGJL010000198.1:0-32612 GCA_027600665.1 Irineochytrium annulatum | reverse complement strand
AAAACGTAGAAAGGAAATTAAATAACTAAGGCGACTTCTAACCCATTTTTAACTTCGTCGGCTTCTGGCTCCCCGTCCCGATCTTGTGAGCAAAGATGACGAACTGAGACTCTTTCATAAAAGAGAAGATTGAATGCCTGCAAGCCGGCCGGTTGTCAGTCTTCCATGTTCTGCTAATATTCAAAATGGGCCGAAAAGGTACCTCACCATGTCTCAAGCTCAATCTCTTGCTTCTTCTCGGGCGAGCATAGCATCACGACCGCGCTCGCTGACGGCGCGACGGAGGGCCAATACGATAGATAGGACGGATCGCCGCTGCAGTCCCATATTTCCACTGATTATATGTGGCAACAAACGGAGGGTCAGCACTCCACCATCTCGCATTCGATAACCAGTGCCCCAGTACCTGACATTTGTACGTCCCTCCCCTTCCCGTTCGGCTTGATCGTCCGCTCGCACTCAAGAATCCTCACGCCCTGAGTCGGGTGGTATTCCGAGTTGACGAGCGTGTCCGTGATTTCGGCGAGGTAGTTGGCCACGGCGGTCTTTCCTGTAACGAGCAGAACACATACCGCGCGCGGGGGCGGGGTCAGATCAAGACCGCGCGGGGCGGAGGATGGGAAGAAGGTCTCTCACCTGTCGACCGCGGCCCGACCACGAACACCTTCAGGGACCCGCTCGGCATTTCAGCGGAGTTGGCTCCCTCTCAGAGGTCGTCAAATATGTAAGTGTTCCACTCAATTTCTTGCTAGAGACTTCATTAGTTCCACTGGCAAACGTCAATGGCTCTTTAGAAACCTGCCACGTGCGTGTTCAAAACACCACCATCAAGGACAAGGCAGTTTTTTTTCATACTGAATAATTTAACGGCAAGCATCTTGGATGGTGCCTTTTACGAGTGATGCAAAACCAGAAAAGTACGATGCTGGCGGATTGTGGGTGATATGACTACATGGGTAAAAGTCCTGAACACAAAAAAATTAAACTTAACAAATCTAAGCAAGCACTGAGACTTGAAACGAGAAGGTGATTAGGACAGGAGTGCAAAAACCTACTCTAAAAATGTACACAGCTTAGCAACAGGGGCACTGAAATAGTACTGCATTAAATCTAAACTACAGAAGAGAAAGAGAGAGATACATAGGTCACTACAGAATGCACCAACACAGGCATGGACAGCGGGGCTCCATCTACCTCCTCCCAGTCGCGCGCCTGGCCTCCCGCCGCCCAACGGGTGCAGCGCCAGTGCCAGCGGGCTGTACGGCCGCGTTCGCATTTGCCAAAGCCGCGGCGAGCGCTTCGGGAGTAATGACGTAAATAATGGGGCTGGCGGCGTCGAACGCGATCGGCGGCGGGGCGGGGACGCGAGGGGTTGGTTCCGCCACGGGTATGATGGTGGCGGCGTCGTCAGAGACGGTGTCCGTCTTTACGATGGCGTCCGGCTGAGCGTTGGCGTCCGGCTGAGCGTTGGCGTCCGGCTGAGCGTTGGCGTCGGCGATGGGCCCGTCTTCCGGCGGTGTCACGTCGTCGACGACTATTTCTGGTTCGGGTGGAGTTGGGGTAGGAGCGGGTGTTGCGGCGGGGCGGGAGGTCACGTCGCCAACGTGAAAGTCGACCGGCGACTCGTCCGGTGTCGGCGTGGCAGCGGGGGGGCGGGCCGTAGGAGTCACTTCACCGACGTGGAATTCTACCGCCTTCTCCGCCGCAGGCGTGGTCGCGGGACGTACCGTCGGTGTTACGTCGCCGACGTGAACTTCGGTCGCCTCCTCTTCGTGGTGGGTCATTGAAGTCACGTCGTCGGCGTTGACGGCCACAGAGAACTCATCCGCAGTCGGCTCGGCAGAGGGGCTGGTCGTCAACGTCATGTCGACGACATGCGCGGCCTCGTCCATCGGCGCCGACGACTCGAGCTCCTTGTCTTCCACAAACTCCTCAATCGCCTTCACCTCCCCAATCTTCTTCTTATACCCCGTGGTCCCCCTTAGCCCCTTCAGCGCCCCCGTCAACGCTCCGAGCTGTGAAGGGTTCGACCCGGGCTCGACGCTGAACATATAGTTTCCCCACCCGCTCCCGGCGCTCCAGTACGTGAACCCGGCCCAGACGTCGCGATTTGTCACGAGGTGGGAGACAACGTTGCCGAGCAGTTTGAGGCAGTTCTGGTTCGAGCCGCCGGCGAACTCGCCGAGGATGGCGCGGTGGGACGTGCGCCGGAGCCAGGAGGTTGTCGGGTTCAGGAGCGACGGGACGTCCGTGTGGGTGCACTCCGTATGCGTGCCGGAGTAGTCAGAGTCAAAGTACTGTTTCATTGTGAATGGTTAGGCGCCAAAATAATCGAAGGACTATAACGAGTAATAAAAGAAGTAATCAATCAACCTGGTGCATCTCAAAGACAAAGTTGCTGTCCTTGATGTATTTGGTGGCCATGTCGGCGTTCGACGTGCCACCGTTACATTTCCCTGTCCACCCGGCGGCCGAGGTCCAGCAATTCCCTGGCACGGAGATAACGTTAGTTGCGCCCGTGCTACGGATGGCCGCGATAGTGGCCTGGGCCGCCTGAAACCAAGTGGCCGAGTCCATATTGTGAGGCTCGTTCATGATTCTATGTGATAATGTTATATTTTGAATTCATAATGAAGCAGCGCGCACGCACCCGAACCAGACGTTCTCGTTTTTAAACTTGTTCGCCAGCAGCTTCCACAGATTTGAGAGGGCCGTATTTGGGATATCCTTGCCGATGATTTGCCCTCTGTACCGCGCATCTGTTCATAGGGGAAGAAGACAAATAAAACCAAGGCAAAGAGAAACGTTAGAACGAGCAAATACAAGTGCATGATACTCACAATTATGAACATCCAGAATCGCGACGCCACCCGCGGCATTAACGGCCTGCACGGCAGCCGTAACAATCCCCAGGTAATTCGCGTTCAGCCCGGCATTCCGGTCCGGCTGCATGCGCTCCCACGCGAAGGGTATCCTGAAAATGCTGGTGACCTGCCCGCCGCCAAACTGCGACGCGAGCGTCTTGATAGCGCCAGCTTTCGGGGCGGCCCACCCGCTCGTGAGCGACCCCGAAAAGCCGGTTGGCGTCACGCCGAACTCGAGGCCGGCCTCGTTGACGCCGGCGTAGAATGTGTTGGCCGAGACTGGCGCAAGCTGGGACAGCAAGGCCAGGGCCATGAGAGTCGCCAGGGCCGCAACGAGGCGGCGCGGTGGGGAGTCGGTCGGATGCATTGAGGAGATGGCCCGGGAAGACGGTGGTGGTGGGGACTGAGGGCGGCTGACGACGAGCTGGAAATTAAAAGCGAGCGGCCCGGGCGGCGCGGTGGTTACGTGGCCCTAGCGGGCTCAACCGACGGGAACGACATGTCAAGGATGAGACGCGCAGTCAAAACGTCGGAGGTCCTTTTCGCCAACCCGCCAGCATTCTGAATTCAGCAATAACAACACAGCTCGGGGCCTTCACTCAAATAAACGAACAATATCAGTTTCGAATGTAGAGTAACCTAGATTAATTTCTAAAATGGTGTTATGGCGTGCAGCGTCCTCTTTAACGGGGTGTCATTGTGCAGCTCGCAGCGTCAACGGCCCTGGACTGAAACTGAGTGACTTTAGGTCAGCTAGATCAGAGAGCGCTTTCAGTTATATGAAGAGTGGTCTTACAACCTCAGACTTGTCTTTTTTTTTTACAAACGTAATACTTTGCAATTACAAATTTAATCCGCGCTCGATACTGAGAACATCAACATCTACAGCTCGTGTTCTCGGTTTTCGCACTTGCAGCCGCTCACTTGCCCATTTAGGTTCCGTCCGACCGAACGCAATGCGAAGAAACGTTTGATAAACGACCCAGCCGTTTGGTAGAAGGTGGCTTTGATCAATTAAAAAGTGGGGCACAAGGACAGAAGGGGCAAGTTTACAACGCAGACGTAAGACGAGAGAAACATGTACAAATCAAAGTCGAAGATCCATAGGGGAGGGACTGATATCCATAACTGATGAAGAGTGCCGAATCGACGAACAGAGCACGAACATAACGCATTCAAACATCAAAGGAGCGTCTGACTCCCCGACACTTCCTCCTCTCCCACATCCCCACACTCACCCACGTTGTCCACTCCACCACCTTCGCGGCCGGGCGAACAGTCCTCGCCAACCCCACGCGCCTGCTCCCCGCCATGGTTGTTGTCGCCTATGCCGTTCCCGTTCCTCTCCTCCTTGACGACACTCCTCTCCTTCGGCTCCTCAGACCCAAAGCGCTGTTGGAAAAACATGCCGTAGTGCTCCTTGGTCTCTCGCTTGCGCTCGTTTAGGGAACGGCCGCGGTTTTGAAGAAGCTGGCCGTGGGCGTCGAGCTGGGCGACGGTCTCGTTAGAAAAGGTTTGGTAGCGCCTGTCGTTGAAGGAGAAGCGCATAGAGCGCATAGAACGATCGTTAGTTCGAAGCAAAGCATGAAAGAACAGAACGAAAAAACTCAACTCGAACACGCCAATGATCTGCTGCACTTTCGCTTTGATCCTATCCGTTAGCTCCATGAACTTGGCGCTCACCGCCGCGACATCCGGCGCGACGGGAGGGTCTCTCCTCATCTCCTCCAAACTCCTGCCCATCATAAGAAAGCCCGCACCACCACACGCGCCGGCAAGCTCTATAGACCCCTCCTTCCACCCCGGCTCCATTGAACCCTCCTTCCACTGCGTCTCAGGCTCCATCGAACCCTCTTTGCCCATCATCCCATCCTCGATAACGGCCATCCCGCCCGGGCCGCCGCGCCCATCGTCGACGCCGGCCGTTCCCTCGGGCGGCGGCGTCTCGTCCTCGCGTTCGCCGTCGTCGTGTTGAGGTGACCCGCCGCGACGACTGCCCTTGCCGTCGGGTCCGACGACACCGTTGGTGTCCTTATCGTCGGTCCCGCGCTGGGCGGCCCAGCGGTCGCGCTCTCGCTCGTAGCGGAGGTGCTGGTTGTCACTGGCGTTCGAGCGCCTGAGGTCGATGCTGGGGCTGCTGTTGTCGGCCTGGTGGCGGCCATGGTTCTGCTGCCGGGGCGCGTACTATCGAACGAGACTAATTTGAACACAGGCCTTGAAAGACGAACAAGTGGAAAATAGCCTAACCTGGTCCCGAGTGTCCCAGTAGTTGTCATCCTCCTTTGACCCCGCCCTCCCAGGGTCGTCATCCATATCCTCCTCCTCCGTCATATGCTCCTCCATCCTCCCCATCCCGTCGTCGTCCTCAAACAACGCCACGCGGCTGCCTGCAGCCGCGCCGTCAGCTCCGCTGTCATCATAGTTGTCCCGAAAGCTAGCGCGCTTCCCGCCACCGCCCTGCAAGCCCGAACCGCCGGGCTGACCCTCTACCTTAACCTCGATGATCTCGTCGTCATCGAGGTTAATGACTTTGTCGTCCTCGGGAGCGGCCTTGCCGCCGGACCCAGGTTTCCCGTCGTCCGGCGTTTTCCGCTTGAGGCCCGTCGATCCGGCGGACGGCGTCGGCGACGCGTTCGACGAGGACGAGCTGTTGCGCGATGTCGGGTGGTGACGTGTCAGCGCCCCGGGGCGGCCGAGCATGGAGGCGAAGTCTGAGGCAGACCCGTGGCCAACGGCTCCACGTTCAGCCTGTTGGTGGTGAGGCTGGCGATGATGACCGTAGGGCGGTTGCTGCTGCTGCTGATGGTGCTTGTGGTGGCGGTCCCCTCCGTACCCGCCGCCGCCGTCGGGCCCGCTGTCATGCCTCAGAGCGTGAAGGGACCGCGGCTGCATGAGGAACGACGCGACTCGCGGGCCGCCACCGCCGCCACCCTCGACGCCCCCATCGTGAGCGGCGGGCTGGAAGAACGGAGAACTGGCTGGGGTCTTGAGTTGCGCGCTAAGCTCGCCCGATCCCACGCCCCGGTCGCCGTTCGGGGGCCCGCCGAAACCGATCCTCCCGCTAAGCGAGCCAAGGCCGAGGTTGAGACCCAGCGAGCCGTAGCTCGGCATTGGGTCGTCGTCCGGGCGCATGTTGGGGAGATTTGGCGGCGTCAGCTTAAGCTGCTTCGAGTTGAACATCTTCGCAAATCGATCCGGACATTCTAGACCGATAATGCATGTAGGATAACTCGCCTCCTGAACAACCCCCTCATGCAGGCATAAGAAACCGATTCTTTATTATTCGCCCTTGTAATGACGAAGGCAGCAGTGAGCATAATGTCTATCAGCCGTCGATACTCAAAATATTGTTTACGCGTAGCAAATCTCGAGCGATACCTGCCGCTTGCCATTGTACTCATCAATGTCGTTGCTTTATTTCTAACTTCTCCCCAGTCGTCCCATCTTGGAAGGCAACCTAATGGCGCTCACCTGCATGCCCGAAACTTGCTGCAACGCTGAGAAACCGATCGCTTGGCGTTGACGCCGTCCATCCGCGCCAACGAACTCAACAATTTTCAACCTCATCTGGAAGTGACTGAACTTCCTGTTATTTAATGTGGAAGGATGCTTATACCGAGTCGAACGGAACGCGTGGTGCAAAAGAGGAAGCCCTGGGCAAAAAGCAAACTATCGAGCAAGATGATTTTAATGGCGATAGCTCCAGCCTCGCAGAATGCAAGCAATTACAACGGGTATAACGATGGTAAAACAAGAAGACGATTTTCAGCAATAGAAGCGAACAGAGCGAAGTTTCCCAATGTGTCCTAATTTGTAAGGCCCATTCAATGCCATTCACTACACTTCCCGACGCATTCTCCTCCTCCTGACTTTCCACGCACCGGGCATCGACCACCCCCCTTCCACGACAACAACTGCATCAGCACCTAATGACCTACAGTATCATCGAACCCGAATTTCCAGGATCTGAATCATCTCATGTCGACATCGTCGCATCACATATCAGGCCTCAACCTCCCCATCGACCTCCTCTTCCGATACCCCGGACTCTCCCATCCCATCGCCGTGCCCGCACCCGACCCCCTTTCCGCGTCCGACCTCGTCCCACCCTGCAACGCCTGGGAAGCCTTGTTCCCATCCCCTACAAACGTGACGGTCGCCCTCGCGGAGGCAGTGTCCTTTGCCTGTGTCGCTGTGGTGGTGACACCGGACGATGGCGACTCTGGCCTCGACCACGCGGACGCGACCCGGCTCGTGACGAGCCTGAGGAGATCCTGCCACGCCGTGTCCTCGTCGTCCGCCGAGGGTGGTTCGACCTCGACTCCGCGCGGGGCCATGTCGGCCGCGCGGCTGGTCGCGCGTTCGAAGGGCGCGTCGGTATTGGCGGCGGCGGTGGAGTCGGCGATGACGTCCCGGGACAGCGCAGCCGGCTGGGCGGCTTCGGCCGTCCTAACGGCCGCGACGGCGCATGGTCCCGCCTCACACTCGTCCAGCCCGCTCATCTTCGAGTCCCGCAGCTCGTGCACGTTCTCACTCGACGCCTCTTTGATCGCGCTGGCGTCGTCCCCGGCCGCGCCCGCACGCGCCGAGCCGTCCTGATCAGACGTAGGCTTCATCCGCGGCGTCGGCGCGCTCCCAAGTCCCCTGTTGCGCGTCGGGCAGGTGCTCTTGGACTCGTCCAGCGCGGTCGATGTGACACAGGCGTTGCTGGTGGAAGGCGTCAGGCTCTCGAGGGACCGTCGCGTGGCGCCTTGCGGCGTCGTGGGCGGCCTGAGGTCGGAACGCGCCATCAGCGGCGAGCCAGACGAGACGGACTCGCTCCGCTTCCTTCCCCGGGCGGCCATGCACGTTGTTGGCGTTGCAAGGTGGTGACGCGGTAGGTAATTAGGCACGGCCCCCCACGAGGGTCAGAGGGGCACCGAGTTGCGATAGCGCGAGAGGGCGGGGGTCGGCGTGTGTCCTTGGCGCGGACGACAAAGGTCGTGGGGGAACGGATTCGGCCTGAAGCTGGGCGTGCGTGATTGGGATAGGCGGAGCGGGGGCAGTTACTGGACGACTTGCCGACGGAGAGGGTTCGGGGAATTAAGTTACGGGTCGATGCAACGGAATGGAAGCTTCTCATCATCACGCGCAAAATGATATCCTTTCTAAGTTGCAGCTCTTATTTCAAAGGAACCTCGGACTAGCTACATATGCGCAAGGTAAATTGACAAAACTCGAACTTATCGTATCGTTATGACTTGCTCACGCCAACGAGGGGCACACTTATCATACACATCGAGAGGCCTTCTTCTTGACGGCAAGAGCTCACTTCTTGCCGCTGTTGCCGGACGGAGGAGTGTAGGTGGCCTCACCCTGGCCGTTGTTGTAGTACTGTGATAGGATGTCAGGACAAACCTTCCAGTAACCCCCCCTTCAGACAAAGGAAGCAGACGACGAGAAAAAACTCACAGTCGATCCGCTGGGGTTTGAGTAATAGTACGACCCGTTCGAGTTCGAGTAGTGGTAGGAGTTCTGGTTCGGGGCCGAGGCGCCGTAGTCGCGGGAGCAGTCTGCGTGGGATTCCGAAGTCGCGGAGTCAGTGCATCGTTTCTCATGAGCGAGCACATCGTCAATCCATTCATCCTTAGCACAAAAGTCTACGAACACGAACTTACAGTGGTTGCCCTGCGAATTGGTCCCATGTCCGGTGTAAGTGTAGCCCGAGCCGCTGCCGCTGTTTCCCTTGGATGACATGGTGCGATGCGATGGATGGGATGCGAGTTGAACGGGATCTGGCCGCGGTGTTGGTTCGAGGAGAGTCGCGGGAAAACAACAGTCACCCTTTTATATGTTCGGCCGGGTGCCAACGCACCGGTTGGTCCAGCATCATTGGGAGACGGGACGTGCCAGCGGTTGGGGCACCTGCAAGGGCCTGGGAGGGAAGCACGCGACCGCGCCTTCTGGTTCCAACCGTTGGCGCATGCTTAGGATATCACAGGAAGCAACGTTTACCTGTAGGTAATCATAAGAGTTTACTGGTACCTCAGAAACCATGTAAATGCCCGGATGAGGTTTCTTCCATTTCCATGGCGAAGGCGCCTGTTGCTCCGCAAAAAGTATTCTCGTCCTGCGCGAAACAGCATAGCAAAATAAACCTGCTACACAAAAAATAGCAAGATGCAAAGAGAACTAGCACCCGATAAAAAATAGCGACATGCCACAAAGGTGGAAAGTACTCAGTGACACTGGATTATACACAATCGTCACCCCGAAATACTTCGCAACGAAACGCTTTAACAATGGGGTAACAAAAAAAAAAAAGGTTAAGCAAAAAAGAATGGGCAATGGCACGTTTCCACAAGCGCTTAGTGCTCGCAAAGGCTGATCCGGATCATATCCTCGTAACGAGAGCTCTTGAAGGTCCGCTCCTTCATCAATTCCTCCTCTAACTTCGCGCTCTCCGCCTTCGAGAATACGCAGCCCTCCTTAATCCACTCGTCCACAACCTTCCTCACCACCACCGTCGGCAACTTCCCCGCGAACGCGTTCTCGACCCTCTCCGCCGCCCAATCCGCCCTTTGCCCGCCGGGGACATCGCGGGTGGATACGATCCTCGCACTGGGGCTCACGAGGAAGAAGCATAGCGTCCGACGCAGGCCCGGCTTTGTTGGATCCGCCAGGGAGAAACCCTCGATGCAATGCTGGATCTGGTTTGCGAACGTGACGCAGCGGCCTTCGAGGCAGACCAATGAACCGACCTTCTGGACGGCAGGGGAGACCCAGTTCTTGAAGTCGAAGGCTTTCTCGAGGTGGGCGTGCTCGTTCTGCTCGTAATCAAAGCTCTCATCGATGAATGGCTCGCGAAAGGACAGGCGGGACTCGGTGATGTTATCGACCGTCTGGAAAAGCCGAAGTCAATTGGCTTTCTTCCACATGTAACATTTCAGGTGATAACGAAAGACGCACCTCGTAATAGATTCCCGTCGCAATAATAGCCTCGTTCTTCATGCCCTCGAAATGCCAGCCGGTTCCGCCGTAGCTCGGCTTCTCAGGCGTCAGATGCACCGACGACACCTTCACGATAACCTGGATCCTCTTCCCCCGAAGCGACACGACCTTCTCCTTCGCCAAACCCCTTTCCGGATCAAACTCTTCTGGCACCTCCGGCACCTTGACCATTTCAATCCACTCACCCTCCAACACCTCCCTCATCCTATCTTCGTCAAAATCGTCCCCAGGTTGCTCGGACTCGCGAAACGCCTCCAGCTTGTCATTCACGTACTCCCCCTGCGACGTCTCCGTGAGCCCCCAGTCGGTCACCGGGATGCGGTTCGCGGGCGTCATCTCCAAGCTCCCGACCGAGCGCTCAAACATCGGCATCATCCGGGACAGCGCGGCAGCGATGGATCGATACAGGGGCGCGTTTTCGCGCGTAGGGCGCAGGTTGTGGATTGGTGACCGAAGGGTGACGCGGCCGTCGTCATCGACGTCCACCTCGCACGGCAGCCATTGGAACTTCTCAGACACGTCATTGTCCTTCGCCTGCGGCGGCACGGTCGCATTGGTGCCGACGATGGCCGTGGGTGTCCCCGATGTGAGAGTTCGACCGTAAACGAGGCAGTACGGCGTTGGATGAACGACGTCCAAGACCTGGCGCTTCGAGCCTGGATGCCAGCGCTCCTCGAGCAAGGCGAGGTCCTCCGCAGGTTGAAGGCGCTTCCGGAGGACGCGGGCCAGCTCGGCGTCGATCACGGTGTCGGAAAGATACGCGCCGTGCGCCGAGAACGGTGAGATCAGGGCTCCTGCAGGGCGATCTACGCGGACGATACGGTTTGCAGCGAGGTGTTCCAGTTCCTTTCGCAGGTGGACGGCCGCTGCCGGCGCCAGCTCGGACTCCTTCATCCACCGCCCCCAGATCTCCTCGTCCCGCATCTTCTCCTGCCAGCCCACCTTGCCGAGGATCTCACCCAGGACTGCAATGTAGGCCTTCTCGGTCTTGAAGATAGGCTCGGCCCGTCGCCAGCGCCAGTCCTGGTTGGCGATGATTGAGGTGTCCATATCTCAATTTTGACTTTCCACTCCTTTCAAAAGTGGTGTAAGGTGAGAACAGCCGCTGCGTTGTAACAATAATGTCTGCAAGTTTCTGCATCGAACTCAGGGGGGGGGAGGGGTTCCCCTTACTGCAATCACTTCTCGAACGACGGATGAACGCCAACGATCATCACGTGGGACCTGGTGAGCGCCTAACGGTCGTGGGGATGCTATTCCAGAAAAGATGTCGCGTCGCGTAAATTCTCCGTCTCATAGACACTTGATAGTGCAGCTCGACACCACTCAGAGAGTTGAGCATTGATCGGATCCGGGGAGGACGCTACCGACTAAGGCGCTGACTTCAAGTGCTCGCGACATCGACGGCGCTAGTTGATTGTTTGGAAGAGGGACTGGCTGGCTACAGTGCGTTGGCGTAGGAACTTATCATTGAGACTTCGCAGAAATGTATGACGCAGATGAGGACAACAAAACTCGGAGAAGAAGGGCTTCAACGTATGTTCTACAATCAGCTTCATCGATTTCAGCGAAAACGAGAAAAACTATGCTGATAGACATCGCAAAGAGATCAAAGCAAAATGTACTACAAGTGACACTCACTCCCCAAGTCGCATGTCTTTCCTGCCTTCACAATCATCTGCAAAAACTATCAAAGAACACCAATACCACGGCACCTACCTTTGCAATTAACCCCGTCCATCCAGTCTGGTGCGAGGCGCCAAGGCCCATGGCGTTGTCGCCGTTGAAGTACTCGTAGAACAAGATATAGTCCTTAAAGTTCGGGTCCTTGTCAAAGAGCTCGTCGCCGCCGTTGATGGGCCTCTTCCCTTCCTTGTTGCGCACAAACATTTTGATGACACTAAAAGTATAAAAGTCTGTCAGCACTGCAGAAGTTTTGGCCGTAGATGCTAATCTTACCGGTGCATGATAAACTCCGCGACCGAGTCAAGCGACATTTGGTTGCCTGAACGCGTCGGGCACTCGACCGTAAGCGAGTCGCCGAAATAGTGATGAAATCTATTCATCGACTATGCGCACCGAAAGCTATTGTAAATACCACAACTGACGCTGTCTGGAGAAGTTATCAAACCTCAATCAACAGGTATGTGGTAGGCATCCAAATGGGACCTCTCCAGTTTGAGTTGCCCCCAAATAAGCCCGAGTCCGACTCGGCCGGGATGTATTGAACCGTGTGCGCCTGTGAACCGACATAGTAGGTGTAGGGTTGATCATGGTGGAACTTGCTCAAGGACCGAATGCCGAAGGGCGATAGGAACTCGTTCTCGTCGAGCATGTAGCCCAGCACGCGGACGAGGCGGTCACGAGGGATGAGGGAAAGGAGAAAGCGCTCGCCCTGACCGGGCTCTAGATTGCGACTTAATATTTTCACGGCACAAATGACGAAGCATAGAATCGTCCATACCGTCAATCGTGGCCACGTTCTTCTTCGTGAAGTCGAAGTTCTCCAGGAACCAATTCATCCGGCGCTTGAAGCCCGGGTTCTGCTCGAGCGTCTCGGGCTCGAGGACGAAGACGGCATAAAGTGGGATGAGGCCAACGAGCGAGCGGACACGAAGAGGCACGGTGCGCTCGTTGTTAAACACAATATTGTCGTACTGCAAAAAATTAGGCCGTGGGCCCGGAAACCAAAAGAAAAAAGCCTACAAAAAATCCGTCCTGTTCATCCCACAGCGAGAAGTCCTCAGCAATAAGCGAAGACCACGAGAGCGCATCGGATACATATCTGATAAGAAAAAAAACGTCACACATGTAAACCATTGAATTGAAGGACGAGTACGTACAAGAAATGTTCGAAGAACTTCGAAGCCATATCCTCAAAGGACCTATTTGTCGGAGCCAGCTCAAGCGCCATTTCCAACATGGACAGACAGAAGAACGCCATCCATCCCGTGCCATCGGCCTGCCTGAGCCTTCCGCCAATGGGGAGCGCCTCGGACCTGTTGAAGACGGCGATGTTGTCGAGCCCGAGGAAACCGCCCTCGAAGAGGTTGAGGCCGTCGGCGTCTAGCGACGGAATTAGCCATGGACGTTCTTATTGGTGAACTAAACCAAAAATTTACCCTTGCGGTTCACCCACCAAGTGAAGTTGAGGAGGAGCTTTTGGAACATGCGCTCAAGGAAAAGCTTATCCTCTTTGTCAAAGATCTTCTTCTCGTTCTTGTAAATCTAATTTGCGGTTGAAACGCCTCAGTCACGTAAAAGACATTTTTTCAACCACGAACCTGAAGGGCGGCCCAGGCGAGAACGGGTGGGTTCACGTCCGAGAAATTCCACTCATACGCCGGAATTTGGCCGTTCGGATGGAGATACCACTCGCGCATGAGGAGGATGAGCTGCTTTTTGGCAAACCACGGGTCGACTTAAAAAATCATATTAAAACGTGATTATATGCAAACCGAGCAGAGCAGTAGAAAAAAACTCACTCAATGAGAAGATGACGGTGTGGAAAGCGGTATCCCAGGAGGCAAAAAATGGATACTCCCACTTGTCCGGCATGGAAAGGATGTCGTCAACTGACATTGACATGCAAGCGTTAATGGAGGATTTCATGGCAGGATGCAAAAAGAAAAGAGGAGGATATCCACACCGTGCAAGTGCGTCCAGTCTTTATTCCTCGCCTTCAGCCGCTCGGGTGGCGGGGCGGGTTGACCCTGGTCGCCCACGAGCCATTCCTTGACAACGTAGTGGTAGAATTGTTTCGACCAGAGCATGCCAGCAAATGCCTAAGGAAGTAGCCAGAAGCATTTAAAGCTCCCTAATTGACTCAATGGCATCAGCATCACGCGTACCTGTCTTTGAATACTCCTTAACTCCTCCGGCAGCGCGGCATTATCCAGCGTGGTTGCGTAAAACTCGTCCGCCTCCGCAATCCGGTCCTCAAAAATGCGGTCAAAAGCGGCGCCGAAGAGGTCCGAGGCGTCGGAGCCGTCACCGCCGCACCGAGGCTTCAGGCGAAGCTTAATCACGACGCTCGACTCGCCGGGGACGACGCCGCTGTACCAGGCGGCGGCCTTTGTGCCGGTCATGTCGGGGTTCACGGCGTCCTCCTTGCCGTCGACGATGCGGTTGTTTACGCCGTCCTATTTATGTCAAAAAAAACAGGAAGTAGGTTAGGTAAATACTCCCCCACACCCACAAACCTTGCAATACTTGCTCTTATTTGCGACACCATATAGGGCCTTCAGATTCGTGTCGTTATCCGTGAACAAAAGCGTCGGCTCCCCATTCCTCTCCATCCCCTCCGAAGTCGACGGCGCGCAGTGCAAAAATCCATTCAGCTTTTCATGCTCGATCTGTATCGACCTCGGCTCTCCACTCCTCCACTCCTTCCCCGTTGCGCGCAAAATCGGCTTCGGCGCAAAGGGCTTCAACTCGGCCCTTGAACCCCCAACCGCCCTCTTCCTCGCGCGCGCAAGGCTCGACCTAAGGTCGATCGGCGTCGGCGGTGCGACGTCCTCGTCGTCCGCGCCGACGGTATGGTCGTAGTCCGGGTCCCGCCAAGCCCATCGGTTTCGGTACCAGAGTTGGGGCACAATGTGGCACGGTGCGGCGTGTTTAGAGCGGTTGTGGACCGTGACTCGCACCAGAACGTCATCGACATCCGTGGCGTCTTTGCAGTACTCGACAAAGACGTCGAAGTAGGCGTTGGATTTGAAGACGCCCGTATGCTTGAGCTCGAACTCGCCTTCGGTGCGGGAGCGCTTTTGGTTTTCGTCGACGAGCTGCTGGTATGGGAATTCGGCATGAGGGTACTTGTAGAGATACTAATGTCTTATAGTGTTAGCATGGAAGTAATAATTATGAAGAAGGGCAAGCGACACATACCTTCATGTAACTGTGGGTGGGAGTATTATCCAAATAAAAATACTCTTCCTTCACATCCTCCCCATGATTTCCCTCATGGCCCGTGACCCCAAACAGCCTCTCCTTCAGAATCTTATCCTTCCCATTCCACAAAGCCAGGCTAAAGCACACCAGCTGGTGATTGTCCGACACACCCGCAAGGCCGTCCTCGCCCCACCTGTAAGCCCTCTTGTTCGCCTGGTCAAAGGGGAAGTAAGCCCACGCGTTCCCGTCCGCGCTGTAATCCTCCCGGACGGTCGCCCACTCGCGCTCGGAGAGGTAAGGGCCCCTTTAGTCAGAGCAGATCGCGCAGATTAGCACCAACGAGGTAATCCATCAGAAGCGGAATGCACCCAATTCAAGCGACACGCACCATCTCCTCCAATGCTTCTTCAAGGCATTAGCTTCCTCGATCCTTCTTTGCTCGGCCATCACGAACGATCAAGGATAGCTGAACGTTCGGGGACTCGGCAATGCAAGCAGGTCGCGACTCCCTCCGTGATCGCTTGGGCAGCGCGACTGTGAGGAGCGCGTCAACGTGGTTGAGGAGCTGGCGAATTTCAAAGTGGTTTGACACGAGACATTATTTGTAATGGCTTGTAATCCTTGCCTGTGCAGTTGTGAGAATGAAGGTATCAGATGTATAAACACGTATGTCGTTTTTCTTTGCTTGCTGGAAATGGACATCTTCAGCAAGATCTGAGAAGGTGTGGAATTGCAGTTTAAAATTCAGTCAAAATCCTGGCAGTCAATATATTGGTGATGCTGAATATAAAAAAAGAACGCGTGCGTTTATAAAAGTCCGACCCATCTTTCTAATGCAAAAATGCGCGGGATTGAGTAAGGCTGCGTAGACGTGACGATGCGAAGGGGGGTAATGAACCTGAACAGAACTAGGAGCTACCTCTGTAATTAACAAAAGCTACTATTCTAAAGGCGACACCGCCAGATAATTCCAACAATTTAGTATGCTACAGAAAACAACTCTGACCGCAAACAACCCACTTCTCTCCAGCGCCAAGTAAAGCAATTAGTACATTGAATCCTCACAACCCCACCTCATTATCTCCTCCCCAATCTCTTTCCTCAGCTTCCCCGCCAGCTCTTCCCCGCTTATTGGCCCACCCATCGGCAGCGACCACAACGGGGTAGCGCACGGCGACTGCAAGCAGTCCACGTCATCCCCCGCATCAACGTCCTTCAGTTCGCGGAACCCAATGGATACGATCGGAAGATTCGCCCTCTCTGCATAACACGCCTCTTCTACATCCTTGTCGTCCTCCCTATCGTCGTCCTCGCCACTGTAAAAGTCCGCATCCTCCTCCTCCAACCCATCATCAGACTCACGCTCCAGCTCTGACTCCCCGTCAAACTCGTCCGACGTCACGGACCACGCCGACGTGCCTCTATGCGACGATGGCGAAGCGAGCGAGAGCTCCGTCGTGCAGCCCGTGACATCATGCCCGTCTAGCGTCACCGTGGTCGCCCTTGACCCCCGGCACCCGTCGTCGCATCCGTCATCGTCATCATCATGGTGCTCGTCATCACTGAGGCCCGTCGACGTGTCGTCGTTCTTGCCGTCGTCGTCTTCGTCTTCTTCGTCGTCTGCCTTGCTGCCTTCTGCATCATAAATCTGCTCGGTGCCTTCTGCATTCTCGACGTGCTGCTGCTCGCTAAGATGCCACCCCGTCGGCGTCGGCGCCGGCCACCACAGACGCATTCGCGCGCGCTTGAAGACTGGCGCATGCTGTGTTACGACGAAGCGTCCAACGTGCTTGTGTGGCCGTGGGTGGTGATGGCAGCATGGCTCGGCGGCTGGCGCCAAAAGCGGTGTTGGCATCTCGGGTTGCTCCTCGTCGTCGTCCGTGCTGGATGTGGGCCCGGAGTTGACGCGGGATCGTTTAAGGCCGAGGTGGGATGCGGGGAATGTCGGAAGAGGAGGGAGTGCGGCCGCGTGTTCCGAGAGGAGGTCGAGCGTGGTCTTCATATTCACTTGTCCGGAGGCTGGTTGACAGTGATTCTTTGGCAACGGGTCGTACGGGGAGTTCGAGTGGGTGGACGCGCTGGCGTGACGTTGCAAAGCAATTGGTGGTGATGGGGAGCAGGAAAAGAGGTCGAGTCTCAGACGTCAGCTGGTGAGTAATGCAAGGTTTGTGCGCTTCAGGTTTGATAGGAGTTGGAGAGGGAATAGAGAGGGCGATGTCGTCGCGGTAGTGCTTTAAACGAGTCAACCTGCTTTGTCGTTAGGCGGGCGGTGTGGACGAGTGAGGGAAAGCCACGCAGGAAATAAAAAGGTTGGGGCAGAAGCAAAGCGGCGACGAGGAGGATACTGGAGAGTGCGAGAAATGCCACGAAGCTGCGGGGCGGGGGCGGCGATCCCGTTGTACCTGTCCTGCTGCGGTCGGGTCACCTCGGCTGCGATGAATAATGTGAGTATTGATATCCAACGTGGATCTCACTTTGTTTTGGCAGCATTGAGGGTCGCGGCTGTCAATTTCGATTCATGCGATCTGCAGCTCGCCTTAGAGATCGACGCGAGTTACTTGGCGAAGTGAAAAGGGATGCAGTGGGGTGAAATACATATGCGAAGACGAAAAACCGCGGAGGACCCATCGAGGAAGTTTTCTTGGAAGCAGCAAAAAAACACTATCAAATATCGAGTGAATGGTCCAACGCGCATACAACCGCCTACCTAGAGGCCTTCTACCCAAAAGCGGGATGCAACCGATATCTGGATAGGGAAGAAGTATTTCGTCGTCACAAGCACGACGTGAACAAGCAATCGCGCTGACACTCCGAGGACGTGCATTATAAGAGAAATTTAAAACGAGTGCGACTGGCACGACTTCCGGCCCAGAGATCGCTTAGTTATGCTGTTGCATTCGCGCCCTGGCTCCACAACCTGAATGAAGGCCCGAAGTTGACAGCCCGGTCAAGCCTTCACACAAACACATAACCGTCAATCAGACGACCCTGCTGCCGCCGACCCTCCTCACCTTCCTTCTCTTCCAGCATCCCTCTCAGCCCCCAGTCATGGACCAGATTGACCGCGCCCCGGCCGAGCTGCCGCCGCCGCCCCGCCCGTTCGACCACTCGCCGGACTCCGACCAGTTCATCTTCTACCAGGAACGCCTGGGCAATTCCCAAACCACGCTGCTCTCACGCACATCTGAGACCGGTCGCCAGGTACAGTTGCATTGCATGCATTGCCGATTATTTGGGCGCGCTCTAACTTATCTGCGATGCTCAGCCGCCGCTCCACCCAGCATTCAGCTTCTTCAGGAGGCTCGTCACCGTCAAACCCTTCACGCCCGACCAGCTGGACTCAGGCGTCGGGTCGGCGGACCGCCCGGCGTCCCAGAACCCGTCCGGTTACAAGAGGTCCCTGAATGCCTTCGATTTGACGCTTATCGGCGTCGGATGCATCATCGGGGCCGGAATCTTTGTCGTGCGTACTTTCTTTTCGCCTCTTATGAGATTTTGGAGCATTAACGGAGTCTTGGGAAACTAAACAGATGGTCGGGAAGCCCGCAACCGAAAACGCCGGACCCGCCCTAGTCATCTCAATCTTGATTGCCGCGTTCGTCAGCGGTCTCGCATGTCTCTGCTACGGCGAGATGGCGTCGCTTGTGCCCATCTCGGGCTCGGCCTACACCTGTGCGTATCCCTTTATACTCCCTCGTTTTCGTGACCCGAACTCATTGCAAAAAAAAAAAAAGACGTCTACGCGACCTTGGGCGAGCTTGCTGCGTGGATCATTGGATGGGATCTCTTGCTGGAGTACGTCGTGGGAGCGGCCGCTGTCGCGTCCAGCTGGTCGGGCTACTTCGCCAGCTTCCTGGGCTCGGCTTCGAATGGCATGTACGAGGTCGATCCGAGGTGGTCGAGGTCGCCCATCAGGTGGAAGGAAGGCGCGACGTTTGCGGAGCAAGGCTTCGAGTGGAACTACGTCGACTGCCCTGTCGCTGGAGGGTTGGCCGGGGAGACTTCGCCTTGCGTGCCTTACGCTGATGTGGGTTGACGGGCTCTGGATGTGGGGGCTTTTTACAGCGGGGCGGCTAACCTGGATTATCTGTAAACAGATGCCGGCGATCGCCATCTCGATCCTGCTGACCAGCGTGCTCTGCATGGGCGTCCGCGTCTCATCCACCGTCAACGGCTTCTTTGTCTTCGTTAAGATCGCTATCTTGCTCCTCTTCATCGGGTTCGGGATCCAGTACATCAACCTTGACAACTACTCGCCCTTCATCCCGCCCAACACGACCGGGTAAGCCTTCATGCTCTTCCAGAAATTTCGCACAGTATCACTAAAGTGTGCATTTTGACATTATCCAGCAATTGGGGTGACTTCGGCTGGAGCGGGATTCTGACGGCCTCGACCATCGTCTTCTTCTCCTTCATCGGCTTCGACGCCGTCGCCACCACCGCGCAGGAGTGCAAGCGGCCCCAGCGCGACCTCCCCATCGGCATCGTCGCCTCCTTGAGCATCTGCACGGCCCTCTACATCGGCGTCACCGTCGTCCTGACGGGTATTCAGAACTACACCCAGATCGACGTCCAGAGCCCGCTCGCGTCTGCCATCCCTGTCGGATGGCTTCGCATTGTCATTGAGGCGGGTGCGCTCACGGGCTTGTCGTCGGTGCTCCTCGTCCTCCTTCTCAGCCAGCCTCGTATCCTCCAGGCCATGGCCGTAAGTCCGCTTCCATTTCTGCACCCATTGCCTCATATCTGAAACTCTTTCGCCTCAGCACGACGGCCTGCTCCCGCGCGTCTTCTCCCGCGTCGACTCCATCACGGGCGTTCCTCAATGGGGCACGGTGACCTCGGGCTTGTTCTGCTCCATCCTCGCCGGCCTCCTTCCCGTCGACGTACTTGCCAATATGACGAACGTCGGCACGCTCTTCGCGTACGCGGCCGTCTGCGTCGCTATCCCCGTGCTGCGCTGTACCAGGCCCGACGCGCCAAGGAGGTTCAAGGTGCCGGGCGGGCTCGTGCTTGGGGGATTCATCATCCCGATCTTGGGGGCAAGTTGCTCGATCGCGCTGATTGGCAAGTGTTTTCTTGCGGCATGCCGTTTTACAGGGTGCCAGTCGTTAACATTCGTATGCAGCTATCGGCCCGATCTCCAGCATCGTCCGCCTTGCAATTTGGATGGCCGTCGGCCTCGTCGTCTACATGAGCTTCGGCTTTTACAAGTCGAAGTTGAGGAACGCGACAGTGGCCGAGACGACGGTCGCATTCCAGAAGGTCGTGTCCGACAAGGAGGTTTCCGCCAAGTCGGAGGCGTTCGCTTGAAGGAAACTACTCAATTATGTTGCCCGTTAGAGCTCTCGATTAGATATTTCGGTTGTAGTTGATTATTCTTCTCGGTTCCCCGTCGCGACACTTTATAGTGATGCGATGCCTTTCTCGTTTTCCTCACACCGGAGAATGAGGTGCTTCCGCTTGCGATAATAGAACTCGAATCCAACTTTTATCATCCAAGAGTAAATTCCACAATTGGATATGTGATGTCAACTGCAGGCGAAGCCCATCAACACCATGCCGACCATGACGCCTCGGGCGGGGCTGCGGCCTGCCACTGTCACATTAAGCCGACGCCCTACACGCAGTCCATGGAGGAGATGGTGCAGCTCCCTTTCCCTTGCTTCGCTGAGCCTCCAGCTGACATTCTTCTCCTCCAACAGGACTGGGACCGCTCGATCTGGGCGCACGCGCACGCGGGGAGGGCAGACAAGGTGGCGCGCTGGCTGGCCACCAACAGCGCGCGCGTCGATGACATGGACGGGTCCGGTTTTACGCCGCTGGTACATCAATAACGCCATCTCAGCATCGAAGCTTGCAGCTAAAATTTCTTGTACACATAGCACTACGCGGCCAGACAGGGACGCGTGCGGGTGTGCGATGCGTTGATCAGGGCCGGCGCGACGGTGGACCTGCCGACGGAGGGTTTGGGGGCGACGGCATTGTATAGGGCCGTCCTGGGCGCGCATGAGGAAGTCGCGGGCTTGCTGCTGGCGGAGGGGGCGAATGCTGGACTGAAGATGAAGGATGGGAGGACGGTAAGGATTGTTACCCTTTTGTCGTTTGGATCCTGAGTGATTTATGGGATTCTCAAACATAAAGGCGTTACATGCGGCGGTCCTAACGGAGGTTAGCATTTCCTTCGCTTTGCTTCTGGTTTTTTGTCAAGAGTCCTTTGTCGTTGAATGTGTTTGCTGATGGGACTTAAACAGAAACCCTCGATTGTGACGCTCCTCCTGCAAAAAGCTGGGGTCCATGTCAACGCGCTCGATGCTAAGGGCCTTTCCCCATTGGACCTCTGCCACTCTGGGGCGGTTGAAAAGGTTCTCCTCGCTGTCGGTGCCCGGCGCGGTGCTGAAGTCCGCGCGAGGGCGGCCGCTCGGCGCGCGGCGTCACCAATGCGGGGGGATAATGACGCTGGCGCCACTGACGGTGGAATAGCAGCAAACCCTGGGTCCACGGAGGTTGCTGCTGAAGTGGCTGGGATTGTGGTAGGCGCTGAGGGCATGGGTCCATAAATGAGCCGCCTGGTGGAGATATTGGAAGTACGCGGGTTCGGCGTAGCTCAAGGTCAACGGCCGTATGTGGACCGCGACGCGGGCCATCATCAAGAACTGGTCCTACGAGGACGGATAACTATGCAAGCCATGATTCAAAGTTGATGGCGTTGAGAGATCTGATTGCCAGAACGGACGCCGGGAGGCTGCTGCGGGTTTGGCATCGCGACGGACGACCCTAGGCTTCGGCACAAATGGCTGGATGTTGCAGATATTAATCAACCGTTCTGTAGCGCAAAAATTGTTTTGCTAGCAATACAGATAACATGCGATTCCCAATATACTGTTCTCATTAAGGTGAAAGTCCTCTGGCCACATCAGTGCGATGATGTCAAAATCCATGCAGGACGCCAAAGCATTTCGTGATGTCTTCGTCTTCGAGGAGCGGCTCCGGCAGAACATGAAGCGCATGAATAGGACTCGCCGGAGATGGGAAGGTATGCGGCGCGAGGGTTGCATGGCCTGTTTGGTTTCCTTCCGGGTGTGGGGTGGGTCGGCAAGACAGCTTTCGACGCGACCGGACGGCTCGGCACGGATGGGATTATTAGCGCTAGAGTGAAGGACCACTGGCTGTCGTTGCGGGTCGTGAAATGCTGGGTGGCCGACGGTGGACGGATCGACCCCTTCCACGATCTCGGGTGAACTAAATCCGTAAGTTCAAAGTGTTTCTCGCAGCACTGGTGGTCACGTTTGCATCTTTCGGGTACCTCACGATGGCAAGACCAAATGATGGTGAATTTTGTTCTTGTAATCTTTGTCAAATGCTTCAAGCTTACGCTCATGCTTGTTGCAGACAACACCTCCAACCCCCTATACCTCTTTGGCCTCACCGTCAGCTGCTGCGCGCTTGTCGTCTTCTTTGCCAGCGGCCTCTACACCAGCAAGCTCTCGAATCCGTCGAAGTAAGCTGGAATCTCGTCTCCCTAAGATTTCTTCACTGACGCGGACCTCAGATTCAGCACCCGCTGCAACCGCGCCCTCAAGCCCTTCAACATGGCCTTCAATAAGGACTCAAAGGGCGAGATTAGCTTTTTCCGGAAGATACCGGATGGCTTTCAGCAAGGCTACCGGACATTTCGGGAACGTGTTATCGGATGACAAACCTTCATTGCATTGTTCTTGCTGCTTTCGATTCCATCCTTTTGATAACAGTAAAGGGGAATTTCTTGTCGCTCCCCTTGTATGTCGCCGCGTCACCTTTGAGGGAGCGCGGAGCACTGATACCCATAAGCCTATGATTTCTTATTTAACGTAGTGCACACTTAGATTTTAATATCACGAGCATTCTTAGTAAAAACCCTTGGCTCGACTTTCAACGCGTCTGATTTAAAAGTAGGCGGCTCACGAGGCATGCACTCACAAAAGTGATAAATACTAACATATGCTCGCAATTATATTCGTCTGCCATACTGCGCAAGTTAAACTGAACTCAACCAAAATACGTCGCTGCTCATCGTCTCATATCACTTGTTTTTCTTGTCCTTCTTCGCCTCGACAGCAGGGGCCTTCGAGAAGTGAGAGCTTACATCCCAGTCCGAAAAGTACACCCAAATGCTCAAAATGAGCGAGATAAACGGAAGCGCCAGAGCCTGTAAGACTTCGTCAGACAAATAGACTGGTAGAGGGAAGACAAAACAAGCTCTTACCTCCGTCACCGGGTTCGGCCTCGGTGCGGGTCCGTGCGAGACGACGCGGATGAGTTCGCCCAGAATGTCGTTCGTGATAAAGTATCTCTCGTTCAAAACACCGCCAAGGAGGACCTGCCCGGCCTTCTCCGCGGTCATCGTGGAGGCAGTGCCCTCGATCTGCGCCGTAATCTTGGGCTTAGTCTCGTTCTCCTTCGCGAAACCGGGGGTGTCCATGTTCGCGGGCAGGTACATGTGAACGCGGGTCTTGATCGCGGCAAACTCGGAGCGAAGGCCATCGGCGAGACCGCGCAGGGCATACTTACTGTTAAAAGTAGATTGAGTGAACGTTCAGGACAAGCGAGAATAAAGCAGAAAACAAACCTGGCCGAGTAGGAAGAGTACCCGATGAACGACATAACCGACAGCACGCTCCCGACCAACACGACCCTCGCAGGGAAAGCGACCTGCTCTTGCCCCTTCAACCCGACGATGCTCCACGGCTTCGCGCTCCTCCCTCTGTCGTCCGCTACCTTCGCACCGGCGCCCAGCTTCCCAACCTCCTTCGCGACCACGAGCGCGGCCCTAACGACGTTGACAGCCGTCATATAGTTTTGCGTCATCATCGAGTCGACCGCGTTCCAGCCCATCACGTTCGTCTGGTCCGCGAGGAACCCGGGGGTCGCCCCGCCCGCGTTCGCAATGATCCAGTACGGGTGCGCGCCGGCCTCCCTGACGACCTCGCGCACCTTCTCGACGACCTCCTCGTACCTCCCGGCGTCCACCGCGGCCGTGCGGATCGTGCCCGGCGTGTGTTGCTTTGAGGAGACCTTCGCGGCTGCGGCCCGGCACTCATTCGCGGCGTGGTCGAGCGATGACTTGCCCTCGGCGTCGCGATCCTGGCCACGCGCCATCAGGGTAACGTCGGCACCCGCCTTGGCAAGCTCGATCGCGATGGCCTTCCCAAGGCCCTTGGAGGCGCCTGTCACCAGGATGTGCTTCCCGCGCACCTGTTGCGCAAGAGTGGGCACGTGGTAGTTGTTGGAGACGAGGACGTAGTGTAGGATGACCTTTACGGTCGCCACGACGGGGACCACCGCCATCACGGCGAGGGCCACATTGATGCTGATCTGCGACATCGCGACGACGGGGTGAGCGAGAAAGGAAAGGGTGCTTGCTGCTTGATCGCGTCCGAAGCTAAGCGATTTTGACAACTTCGGTCATAGAAGCAATATCACAACCTCGAATCTCAACCCTTCTTGTGAATGAAAGGAATGTTCATCTCTCAATAGGTGGGCAAAACGATTAACAACATGGATGCATATTTTGCTAAGGATCACTGACAGGAATGAGGGGGCGTGACGAGAAACTGAAGTTGATACAAAGAAGAGAAGCAACAGCAAATACGACATGGTAAATATCCCTCTCATCCGAGAAAACCCAGTATTGTCCCATACAGACTCATCATCATCCAACCCACCGGCCATAAAACAGCCCAGTAGATGGCCCACGCGTACAACGGCGTCAGCTTCCACATCGCATACCAAGTGGCCGCCACAACGACCCAATCCTGCAGCTCTGGCGCCGCCTTCGCCAGCAGCCTCGGGCACTCCAGCCGCTCGGCGTCATCCAACAACGACCCCGTCGTGTAGAACCTCTCCATCCTATCATCCTTCTCATAAAACACATCCCTCAACCACGTCGTGAACGCGTCCGCCTGCTCCGCTTCAGATCCCTTGCCGTCGAGGCCCGGGATGGTGCGGAGCGAGTGCGCCTTGACGTGGATGTGGACCTCCTTCGGGTAGGAGCCGCGGAAGAAGACCTTGTCGACCAGGTACTCGTCGTAAGGGATCTGGCCCGCCCGCAGGCCAGAGTAGCCGACCGTGAGGTCGAACAGGTCGTCGACCTCGGGCATAAGCGTCGTGGCGCAGAAGTGGAGGCCGGTGGATTTTGGGAGGAGCATGTGGCGAGGGTGGCGGGGGAGGCCCATCTGTAGCGCGCGGGGGGACATCGCGTTAGATCGCAAGCAGCGCTGACGGTGATTGTCGTTTGTGACGTACCTTCTTGGCGTACGCTTGAGACTTCTTGATGTTCTCAGGTGTATTAAGGGTGCCTTCCGGGAAGATAAGGAGCATCAGCGGCGACGCCGGATCCTTCGCCTTCAGCAGGTGCTTCTGCATATTGTCCTTGTCCTTCTCCCATTTCTGCTTCATAAAGATGAACTCGAAAAACCACATGCCCTGCCCAAAGATGGGGAGGTACTTCAGCCACTCAATTAGCATGATCTTCAGGTCGCCATGACATCCCCTGGTTTTTGAAGTTAGTTCGCGAACAGGAATGACGCGACGCGTATGGGAGCTTCACGCCATCAATCACAGACCTGAGCCAAGTAAACGCCCAAAGATAGAACCAATCCGGATATATCTGATGGTTCGAAATCATGATACTCTTCCCTCTTGCCCTGATCCGGTCAAAGTCCCCAGTCACCACAAGCTTTGTGCCCGGGCAGAGCAAATACGTGACGATCATGATGATGGAACCGAAGATCTGTTCCGTGACGCGAATGTATGCGCGGTAGGCTCTGTGAGAGTGCAGGAGAAGCAGGAGGGAGAAGCACTGGATGAGGATGACACCGTAGCATGTGATGACGATGACCGAGAAGAAGACGGCGATGCGGACGTAGAACTGTTGTTGTACAGTGTGTTAACAGAGTAACAGGGGATAAGCATGAGCAAAGAAGTGGAAGGACCCGTGGGAGGCGCGATGGGAGCATTCATCTTCCCCGCCATCCTACTGCTCAATTGACTCTCCACCACGCACCATGTACTTCTCCGCGGCCGGATTGGGCACGGATCGTCGTTCTGATGTCGGTGTGTCCTCCATGCTGGCGCCGTTGACGACGTTGCCCGCCGTCGCGGAGATCATTGTTGTTGAGCCGGGGAGAGGCCGAGTCAGCGAGATCGCCGTGAGCCCCGGGGAGGTTTGGTGGGATCCGGAGGGCGGCGGCAGAAGGAAGACGGTTCGGGGTGCGACGTGTCGAAGAACGAAGTGATGCGTGACATCGTAGCTGTTGGCTCAGCGCCACTTCGATCCGGGAGCATCAGCGTGTTTTTTCCGGATTGCACGTGCCGATCGTAAAAGATGAAGCAGAGCAAACTACTTCATACACCCAACAATCCTGTGAAATATTAACAACTGACTCCATCATAATCAGTTCGTAAATAGCTTCATCGCATCAATGACTTGGTTTAAATATTGGAGTCCCATCATCATCCAACCCTGTCGTCAAACGGATCGACTATTCGACCCAACCTACACGAGAAAAGCATGCGTATCGCAGCAAAGACAAAGCGAGATAATGTAGTATAGAAAGAGGGGCAAAAAAAGAACTAAAAAAAAATTTGCTTGCATATTCCCTCTACATGCTCAAAAACTCATCTCTCCTCTTTATGTACTCCCTAAATCTCAGCTGCGCGTACCCGTTGTAGTCAAAGTCTAAATCCGAGATCCTCCCCTGCACGAGCGCCCAAATGCCCCAGAACACGTGAGCCGAGAGCGCATATTGGTTCACCTCGACCCGGAGCTGCTCAACGGCCTCGGGACTGGCGTCGCCGTCGACCCCAGCGTAGAGGTACCGTCGAAGCCAGGCTCGCTGGGCGTCGGCCGAAGGGTAGAGGGAGTAGTCGCAGTCGAAGCCGGCATACTCGCAAAAGTGGTTGCCTATGTCGAAGCCGCGGGGATTGTAGCAGCCGTATTCGTAGTCGATGACTGAGATGACGCATATTTTAGCAATAGCGTAAACGTCGGGCGAACTTACAACTGATCGTCTCTGTTTCGGGTGTGTAGATGATGTTGGCGGAAAGGAGGTCGCAATGACAGAACACTGTCGGAGAGTTAAGCTTTTCAAGCTCGCTTTCCAATAGACGAAGCTGTTTCCCAACGTTATCAGATGTCCCCCACAATAGTCCTGCACAAACCTCAGCGCTGACTTGGGCCCTGGTGGCGAAAACGACCGACTCCTTCGCCCGGTCCGCGAATGTCTCCGGGACCTCGCTCAACCACCTCCGCATCGTCTCAAACAGCCTCGGCGCCCTCTCCCTCCCCGGCAGCTCGACCTGATGCCACCTCGCCAGCACGTCCGCGACCAGCATCGACTTCTTCGAATCCCGCATGTCGTCCACCGAGAGCGGCCGCCCTTCCTGGAAGCCGTAGACAAGACCGTTCCGGAATTGCCCGAAAAGGGGCGGGCACATGCCCAGCCCCGCAAGCACCATCATGTTCTGCATCTCCTGCTTCCGGTCGATGAGGACGTCGGAGCCTTTGCCGTAGGTGCGGACGAGGACGGATGTGCGCGAAGGACGATGGACGGCCTTGACGACTGTTGAAGGGAGAAATCAAGCGGTCAGAAACAAGGCTGCATGGAATGCAAGAAGAAGCGCATGATTGTGCCTACGTTTGCTGTTGGAGACGAGATAGCAGGAAGGGAAGGAAAAAGGTAAGTCCATCTGGAGGCACGGTGATGACGGCAATGAGGTCATCGTACTTCGTAATGCCGTCAGTCTCCTTCTTGAGCTCAACGTCGGTGTTCTTCCAGTCAGGGAAAGCCAGGGAAAGGACGTGGCGGGCTCCTTCCTGCACGGATCCGAGCGGGAGGAGGAGAAATGTGAGTCCGGTTCGAAGGCAAAGGCCTCCACACTGGCACTCACGATAATGCACGAGTGGTCGACGGAGATGTCGAAGTACGGGATCGCCGAAGGCAGCACGGCCGCCTTGTCGTGGCCATCCAGAGCTGCTGGCGTCATCATCAAGCCCATTAGTGCGCGGTGTGTCAGTGCAAAAAAGCTATGGAACTGATCTCCGACGCAACACTCCCCCAGATTTCGAGCACGGTCAACTCACTACGTAATACGATAACACCCAACTGATTGAAATAAATTAATTATTATTTTTTTGCTCGAGTACGAAAATGCTCTTCGTCTGCTTAAGTCGGAAAGGCGTTGGAATCAGGACCTTTTTGATGACTTGCAACAGTCTGAGATGGCTCACTTAAATTGGGCCGTAACGCTTATAACTAATGCGAAAATTCCTCACTGGCGTAGAAGAGTGAAACTACCACAGGCTGCAGACCGAAGGTTCGTTTGCTTCCACTGTCCTGCATTCCGTCTGTCATTTTCGCTCCCCAGATAAACAAGCACTTCGCCAAGTAACAGATTTCATCCACGTGGAAGCCGCTTCGTTGTTCTACCGCTAGTCGGCTCAGGCAGCTGTTCTATGCGCACGTCGAGAAAAAAAATGGTTTAAGGTGCTCTGGGAGCAGAGTAACACTTTCGATTGTGGCAATTTCGCCTGCGAATGGTACTCCAGCAACAGAATGGTAGTCCCCTGTTGCTATGGCAACCTCAGTGCGTATCCATAGCGAACACCACCCCTTACCCTTTTCTTCTAATTTCTCCACAACTGAAGAATGACCAACTCCTTGTCTGCCCAGCCCGAGGGCGGACCTCTTTAAATCCCCATTATTTCCAAGCATCCTGTCAGTGGCCCTACCGCGCTCATGCACCATCGCTGAAGCTGCCAAGGAGTCCGTTGAAAGTCAGCGTCGAGGTGCTGTTCTCCGCGATTAGGACAACAGATAGAGGTGGAGGAGAGGATCGCGACGGCGGCCGCGATCACCGCGAGGAGGTCGTCCGGCTCTTGTTCGTCGTACAACATATCGAGCGAGCCTCTATAGTACCTCAATCTCCGCGTCCAAGGTTCTGGCTCTTGGTCCTGAGTTTATACAGGCACAAGGGGACAGCGGCACTTTGACGCGATAGAGGACCGGTACGGAACCCACAGTACGGAACCCAGACGGGACAGCGATGGGCTGTTCATCAAGGACGGCTCCTTTTTAGTTACAGAGACTGCAACATTTAAAAAAGGTAACAAGTTCACGCCACAAAAAAGGTGGTGAAGCCTCCGAAATGAAGACGACGACGCGGGTCCAGGCGAGGCGACGGCGTCGGCCGCGAGTGCGGCGGAGTTAGGCGAGTTCGGCGACGATAAATGTCCAATTTCGATACAGAGAAAATCCCTCCTGCATGGCAAACAGATTTTGACCTGTCAATCCAACCTTTCATTGTCATCGCTACTAGACCGACCGACCACCTCGCGACGACGTCCTCTTAGAGAACACCCACCTCCCGCCAACCCCACCGCCGTCAGTCTCACAGCTACAGCTACGAGAGCTACACGAGCTACAGCCCTCGCATTCCCGTCAGCTCGCAGCACACGAGATATGCCGTCTACGAAGGAGAGGGGCCAGCGGGGTCCCGCGTCCCGCCGTCACCAGCAATCCGCATCAACAGCAGCCCTCCCGTCAGCGAATATGCCGCGGCCATCCCCCTTCTCCTCGCCTCGGAAGAACTCTCCCTCCCTGACCGTCAAATCCCTCGTCCTCCTCTCCGCCATCTCCCTTCTCGTCGGTGCGGCCGAGGCTGCCCCGGCCACCACCTCGACGACCGCGCCCGTTTTCCTCCCGAAGGCCACCACCACTTCTGTTAAGGCGAAGACTACCGCGAAGACTACCCCGAAGACCACCGTGAAGTCCACGGCGGCCCCGACGGCGACCTCGGCGGCGAAGTTCAGCTGGACTTACTCTGGGTGCTACGACATGGCGCCCTACATTAGCTCGTTCACATTGGGCAACTCGGGCGTCCCCATGAGCGTGGAGACGTGCTCTAGTTTCTGCCCGGGCAGTCTTTGGATTGCTTTCCTGGACACTGTGAGTCTTCACTTCTATTGCGCGGTCTTTCCAATTATGAGGAATTCGTCCTTGTCTCTAAACAACGACTTGCGAAATAGTACTGCTACTGCGGTGGAAGCAACGTCGACTACCCGAAACTCGACCAGCAGAACGACCTCTCCGCAAAGTGCATCAACTACCCTTGCAAGGCCCCGTACCAGAACCAGCCCTGCGGTATTGACGACAGCGTAAACCAAATCTACGACTACTCGGTGTGGACCAAGACCAGCTACGTTCCCTCGAAGCTTCCCGCCGTTTCCCCGGTCATCACTCAGCCCGGCGCGGCCTCGTACAGCGAAACTGGTACTTTCGACCTGGCCACACTGAATGCCACTGGGGATTTCGTCACGACTGCCTTCTTCAGGCCTGAGGACAGGTCCGTGGAGAAGTGCTCGGCTGCTTGCGGGCCGTCGGCGAACTTCATCGCTATTCAGGGTGGGGTATGTATATTCGCTTGAGTTGGCTTGTAGACCTCTTTTGCAACCCTTGGGATTGCTGGGCGTCAAGATCTAAGCGTCCTTTTGTTGCAAATTAGCTTTGCGCCTGTGGCACGAACCCGGCCCCCGCGCTCGCGAGGCGTGCGGCAAACATCAACTTCTCTGGTGCGACGTCGCAGGCTGCTTTGGCCGACCGCTGCCCGTACTTCCTCGCGGAGCTCTGCGGTTCCGTCCAGTTCGGCCTCTTCAGTGTCTACCAGAACAGTGCGCCCGTCATCCCGACCCCGGTGACCGCGCAGGCGCCGAGTGGCCCGACCATCCTGACGTTCGCCCCCGGCTCGACCCCGCTCCCGGCCATCTCGGAGACCGTCGGCTCGTGGACCTACGAGGGTTGCTTCACGATGACCAACTTCATCCAGGGCTTCACCTTCACCGGCTACTTCCCGAACCCGTTGATCTCGCTCCAGGCTTGCGCTGCTCTCTGCCCTAAGAGCGGTACCATCGCCCTTATTGAGAACGTAAGTCGCATAGTATAGTTCTTCATTTGTATCTGCCGAGGCTAACCAGTCGAATACACTTGCATAGTACTGCTACTGCGGCGACCAGTACACGATCCCGAACCTCGTCTCGTCGCAGAAGGACTACTCGTCGAACTGCTACCGGTGCCCGTACTTCCGTTCCGAGATGTGCGGATACTTCAACCCCTTCGGCACGTCGTACTACTCCGTCTACCAGAACATCGCCGCCGGCAACCCGCCGCCGCCCCCTGTGGTCGCCACTATCCCCGGCCAGGTTGTTGGCTTCCAGACCTTCGGCAACTGCACTGGTGTTCGCAACGGCGACATCGTCTGCAGGAGCTCCAGCACGTTCAACTTCTGCATGAGCAACGCCCTCGTCTACGCTGCTGACCAAAACTGTGCCCCGGGTACCGTTTGCTGCGCCTCGACCAACAAGTGCGACTTCTCGTACAACTGCCCGGCCTGGAACGCGAGCCCCGCCGTTGCCAACAACACCTGCGCTGGCATCCCGGACAACCACATCGTCTGCACGTCGCTGACCTCCTTCAACATTTGCCAGAAGCAGAGTGAGTTGGCGGACTGACTTTCGTGTGGGATGCCGTATAGACTAATGTTTCCTTTTCCAGCCCTCTTCCCGTGGCCCAACCAGAGCTGCCCGGCCGGTCTTGTCTGCTGCCAGGGCCTCAACCGTTGCGACTACGCCGCTAACTGCCCGTACAGCCCGTTCTACCTCCCCCCGACCGCCTCGACCCCCTCAGTCTCGGGTGGCCCGCTCAGCTTCACCGCGAACACTTGTGTTGGTGTCACTGACGGCCGCATTGCCTGCAAGTCGACCCTCACCTTCGGCTACTGCATGAACGGCGCTTTCGTCTACGGCGGCGACCAGTCTTGCCCGCTCGGCACCGTCTGCTGCTCCAAGACCAACATGTGCGACTTCGCTTACAACTGCCCCCAGAACGGCTCCCCCCCGGCGACCCTGACCCAGACGCCCACGATCGGCTCGGCTACGCCCTCTACCAGCCCCGTCACCGTCACGCTCGGCAACTGCAACGGAAAGGCGAACGGCTTCCTCGTCTGCACCTCGACCACCCAGTTCAACTACTGCTTCAACAACGCCCAGCTTACGGCCCCGCCCCAGTCCTGCGCCCCCGGCACCGTCTGCTGCGCCGCCACCAACAGGTGCGACTACGCGAACAACTGCCCGGCCGCCAACGTCATCATCACGGCCGGTAACCCGGGTACCGCCAACCCGACTGCCGTCCCGACGACCGTCCCGGCCGCCGGCCGCACGTTCCCGGCTGGCTACGGAAACTGCTCGGCTATCCCCAGCGGTAACATCGTCTGCACGTCTGGCTACACCTTCAACTTCTGCAACAACGGAGGTGAGGATTTCTTATCGAAAGTCCGAGTGTTTCTGCGCAAAATTAATGTCGTTATTGCATTTTAGTCATGTACAACTCGCCCGACCAGACCTGCGCTCCGTACACGGTCTGCTGCCCGACGTCGAACCAGTGCACTTTCGCTTCCTGGTGCAAGTCCGCGATCCCGATCGTCAACGCCACCATCGTCGGCCAGGTCGCTTCCCCTCCCCCGGCCATGACCCCCGCTCCCGGCCCGTCGGGCGCCACCTGCAAGGGCATCACTGACGGCAACATCGTCTGCGTCGACTCGACCAGCTTCAACATCTGCTCGGCCGGCGCCTTCGCCTCCGCCAAGACCCAGGCCTGCCCGACCGGCACCGTCTGCTGCGCCGCCACCAACACGTGCGACTACGCCCTCAACTGCCCGTCGGCCGTCTTCAACCCGGCCCCGGCCAACTTCACGATCCCCGGCGTCCCGAACCCGATCGTCGTCCCCACCGGCCCGACCCCGGCCGCCACCCAGGGCGCCACCAGCGCCCCCGTCAAC
>JADGJL010000197.1:0-24032 GCA_027600665.1 Irineochytrium annulatum | reverse complement strand
GGGTTTTCTGGTCCTTCATTTTCAACTTCTCTCTTTAAAACTTTTTTGTGTCTTTTCAACCGTTCTTTAAGCATTAAAAAAAAAAAAAAAAAAATGCCCACGCGATAGAGCAGCTTTTCACGATCGATAGCCACGATCCCGGGGCTCTGCTGCCATATCCTCGAATCCTTTGGATAACGATTGATCTTGGCGGCTAGAACATACAAACTCTTCATAGACTCCACGTAAGCTGATTTCCACCCCGTGATCTTCCTGCTGTTTTTAAGACGGCCCGTCATGTACTATAATATTTCATTTAGGACTACCCCCTGGGCATAAACGGAAACTTGCAAAGCATTTTGCATCATACCATAAACATCGTCCAAAGATACATATTACGGTTCTGGCTCCTCGGGATATCCGACATAAAACCAAAGGCTCTGTAAACTTCACGTTCTGTGTCAAGGTACAGCTCTCCCGGCAGAGCGCCCCCGGACGCTTCCTCCAGCGGGTCCTTCTCCGCGTCCTCCACTAGCGTCTGGGTGCCGGGATCGTCCTTGACTCCTTTGTTCAAGGTCCGGAGCCAGAAGGCGAAGTTCGTGAGGAAGACCTGCAGCTCGCTCAGGTCCTCGTGACAGGTCAGGAAGACGAGGCGGGTGTTAGAGCTGGCCAAGATTGGCTTGAGATGAGCGAAGAGGACAATATATGATAGGCTGTCAACCCAGAATATAAAAAGGTTAGCTTCGCAGCTCCTTCATAATTAATTTGCCCGAACATGCGTTATACGCGTCAAAGGGAACGCACCACGTCTGGCAGCCGAACCGCCGGAGGAAGACGATGATGGTTCTCTTCTTGGCCCATATGTCCGACATGGCCACCTGCTCCCCAGAAAGCGCCTGAACCTTTAGCTTGCCGGCCCGGGCCCAGTCGATGCGCGGACCGCCGTCATACTCGGCCGACCCGTTGGCCACCACAACAGCGTGCGCCTTCGCGTCGGCCGCCGGCTCCGGGGCGACTTGCCTCGTCGTCACGGCCGCCATTATCGAGAGGGGATGGATTGGCGTAGCTGATGGGGACAATGAACCGGGGTCGGATGCGCCTTCATGCAGCCGTGAGTGGAAATCCCTTGTTCGGATCATCTGGAGCGGACGAATGCCGCGAACTTCCGTCCTAATGAACCATACGCGCCGCCGCTGATCGACGTCTGCCCCCTTACGCGTGATAGCAGCTGAACGACGACGACTGCCCCGCTTGTGTGGAAGACTCAACCACCCACCGTTCGATCAACTCGGACTCCGCATGAACGATGTCGTTTACTGCTGGCAAGGCGATGTGCGGTGGAAGAACAAATCCGCACGCAACGAGCACGTAGAGCAAGCAATTCTCCCGCTGAGAAGGTTCGCATGGTCACCGAATGGCTTCCAAACACAAGCCCAACCTAAAGCCTCACAAAAGCGCGACAGGGCCCTTCCCGTCAGCGCCCTTCCGTCGCCATGCTTCTCACCACGCTCGCCCTCATCGCCCTGGCTTCCGCCTCCCGGGCCGCCTTCTACGAGCCGGCCGACGGCAGAGCAATTCTCGGCTTCTGGCTTGACACGTCAGCGCCTAACGCCACGATCGGCAGCGGCGGCGATACGCCGGCACTGCTCAACTCCCGGCTAGGCATCAAGGCTGGCGCATTCCAGCTTTCGCAGAACATTCCAGTGCTCGAGATCAAAGGCTCTGTATGTACACGCCATTAATTTTCTTTTCTTTGCTAATCAATTATCATTAGGGCGGGAAGCAGAACGTGGCAGATGTGACGTTCCTCGAGGCCACGGCGACGGATGCCTACATGTTCATGACTGTCTCTCCGGACAACGGGAGCGGCACCGGCTTCGAGGATGTCACCGACGAAGCCGTACAGACTCTCGCACAGCAGGTGTTTAACGTGAGTGTTTCGTCCACTCCCATGCGCGTCAGTCCCACTGACACCTCTGGCACACGCGATAGCTCTCCGACGCCAGCCACTCCAACCGCCGACTTCTCCTCCGCCTCGCGCCAGAGATGAACGGCAACTTCCTCCCATCCTTCCAAGGCCGCCCCCTGGCCTTCGTCGCGTTCTGGAAGCGCGTATGGACAGCCGTAAGGAAGCTCAACGCCAAAGTCGATTTCGTGTGGTCGCCCAACGAAGGTGCGGGATATCCGTATGGTACGCCAATATCGGCGCCGGGTGGACTGCACCCGAACACGACGGAGTACACTGAATTGGACACAGACAAGAGCGGCACCGTCGACATGAACGACGACCCGTACAGCCCATATTATCCCGGCGACCAATATGTGGACTGGGTCGGGCTCTCGATGTATTGGAAGGGGTGAGAAAAAATCTTCTGGTGGAAAAACCTTTCAATTTAAAATCGATTTTTTTTCTTAATAAGGACTACCACGAGTGCGGATAACGAAGTTGTCCCTCCAAACGAGCCGATTGTGGCGGACTACATGACGAGCCAGGGCGTCGGCTTCGGCATCAAATCTGGCCAGACGAATACCGTCGACTTCTACGACGTCTACTGCAACAAGGCCGGAAAACCGTTTGCCGTATGTTATTCTCTCGACTTTTTTTTGTATCGAAGCCCCAAATCTTCAACATTCTAAATCCTTCCTTTCATTGGATGCTACAGATCAGCGAGACGAACGCTTACTACAACGTCGAGACAACCAACCAGGCCAACCACTCCCAGATCGCCAAATCGTATTACTCGCAATTCCTGACGAACGCCACCTTTTTTGCAACTTACCCTAAAGTCAAGCTTGTTAATCTTTTTGGTATATTTTGGACACCTTTTCCTACTCCCACCAACTTAAAAAACTGATTGCCGCTTCTACCACGATAAAATTTAGAGTTTAAAAAGTACGACGACAATTACCTCCGCGACTTCCGTGTCACGTCCAACGATGTGCTCCCGACCTTCAAGCAAGACCTGAGCACCTTTCTGTCAAGCTCAAACATTTACATCCTAGGGAACTCGACTGGCGCCGCCCTGTCCTCGACGCCGGTAGCGACGTCCGCAGCGGCAGCACCAACGGTCTCGTCAGCACCGGTGGCGGTGACAACCGTGACGGCGGCGTCAACAACGAAGAGCAGCGGGGAGAGGATGGCCCTAAATAGTATCTTGTTCTGCATGGCCACTGCCGTGGCGTTGGCTTCCGCGATGGTCTAAGGATATCACAAGCATTGGCATCATGTCGCGTTTTCATTTCGCTTACTAGCGCTTTTTCGCCAAAGTCATAGAAGTTTTCAAATTTTACAATGAAAAACAAAGAGCTTAATCGCGACGCTTGAGGTTACCGCAAGTCCCACAGCACGGCCCGCATGTATCGCTGTTCCAACAAGATAGCAGTCGAGGATAAAAGTTCTTCGACGGGCATCAAGTGTACCACGCTCAAAATCAAACCAACCGGACTGAGTCTCTCCAGGGCTGGTGAGCATGTCCTGAGCCGCCCCGCTACCAGTACCGGGCATTTCGTCGATGCTGGCTGGTTGCGACACGGTTCGACCTTGGGAGACGCGTCCACCACGACGGCCGCCTCGCTCCAACGTGCGTGAGCTCCCTTTGATTGTTAGTAAATATATTGCCATTCGAGGAAGACACCGTGGTTGGGTGCGGCGCTACTCGCATGATCAGTCGCCACAGTTCCCGGACGAAGTTCGGACCGAAATCGGGAGTCAACATCAACACGCATCCATCGCTCACGCCAGGTGAGGACCGCAACCCGCAGCCCGCCGTCATCGATACGCGAGTCCGAAGAAGCAGTGGGCCTTGTTGGTGCCTCCATCTCGTCGGCTGATTGCCCCCCTTCGATTTATATCACGACCTTCCTGATCCCCACTCTTCTGCAGTCTAAACACTTCCACCCCGCAACCATGACTATCCAGATGCCCAACGAAGGTACTTTGAAGCGCTCTGCTCCGTGCTGGGTGTGATCGCTAATGTCCGTGGATTCCAGAGGTCTACATTGTCGCGGCCGTCCGCACGCCCATCGGCTCCTTCAACGGCTCGCTCGCGAGCTTCACGGCGACCCAACTCGGTTCCCTGGCGATCAAGGGCGCCTTCGCTAAGGTCCCGCAGCTGAAGCCCACGGACGTCGACGAGGTCCTGATGGGCAACGTACTTTCCGCCAACGTCGGCCAGAACCCGGCCCGCCAGGCCTCCATCGGCGCTGGGATCCCCGACAGCGTCCCCTGCACGACTGTCAACAAGGTCTGCAGCTCCGGAATGAAGTGCGTCAGCATGGCCGCGCAGGCTATCCGATCGGGTGACGCGGACGTCGTCGTGGCGGGCGGGATGGAGTCCATGTCGAACGTGCCCTACTACCTGCCCAAGCAGCGGTTTGGCGCCAAGTACGGCCACAGCGAGGTACTGGACGGGCTCGTGCGGGACGGTTTGACGGACGTTTACAACGGGAAGCTGATGGGGCTTTGCGCGGAGGCGTGCGCGAAGAAGCACGAGGTCACGAGGGAGGAGCAGGATGAGGCCGCGATCGGGTCGTACATGAAGGCGCAGAAGGCATTTGAGAATGGGTGGTTCGCCGACGAGATTGTGGAGGTGGAGGTTCCCGGCGCGAGGGGGAAGCCTGGGAAGATCGTGAAGACGGACGAGGAGGTAACCAACGTAAGTTATTTAATTAATTGGGTTTCTTACGGCAAGGGCAATTTCTAACATGTGTGCAAATTCGTGTAGCTCAACGTCGAGAAGCTGAAGGCCATTAAGCCCGCCTTCCTGACCGACGGCAGCGGCACCGTGACCGCGCCCAACTCCTCCACCCTCTCCGACGGCGCCGCTGCACTGATCCTCGTCTCCCGCCGCAAACTCGAGCAGCTCAACCTCACCCCGCTTGCCGTCCTCCGCTCCTGGGCCGACGCCGCCCGCGAGCCCGAGTTTTTCACCACCGCGCCATCTCTTGCGGTCCCCAAGGCCCTCACCAAGGCCGGTGTCGACGTCGCGAAGGTGGACGCGTTCGAGCTTAACGAAGCCTTTGCGGTCGTGGCCGTGGCGAACAGGAAGATTCTGGGCTTAGACGCGGAGAAGGTGAACCAGTTTGGGGGTGCGGTGTCGATGGGTCACCCGCTAGGTTGCTCGGGTGCTAGGGTCATCGTGACGCTTATCAGCGTGCTGAGGAAGAAGGGTGGAAAGGTTGGATGCGCGGGGATTTGCAATGGCGGCGGTGGCGCGTCCGCGGTCGTCGTCGAGTTGGCTTAAAGTTGTATTTTTTTATTCATGAAAATACTTCGTTTGTATTTTCTCATCTAAATTTTTTTGTTCATCGTTCCGTCTTGGTCGTCGAAAAGACATTGAGTTGAGTGCACCTATAAGCAACGTTGAAGGTTCTATTGATTGATGCAATGGAGAATAAGCACCAGCGTCAAACCTAAAGGAAGAGATGGAACAAACAAAAAGCTGTCGACAGAAGAATACTTCTTGGGATTACAAGAGGGACTAGCCACGTGAGACGAGCTAAGTTAAGCGGAATGCCGCTGGACAACTGGATATTTTGTTCAAGTCCACACGTCTGTATATTTAGCAATGGACATTTTCACAACGAACCAAAGCATTTATCAAAGAGAAGTTGCAAAATAATAAAAGTTCAGGAAATAGGGTGACGGCAGCAACTACCACTCCGTAGTCTTCTTCGCCGTCCTCTGCACGGCTACCTTCCCACCGGCGCCGACATACCCAGCCCCGTCCAACCACGGCCACGCCCCGCTCCTCCACGCCTCAAACTTGACAATCTCCGCCAGCTTCCCCATGGTCACGCCAATGTCATCCAAACCCTCTATGAGCCTCGCCCTGATCCCCTCATCGACCTTGAACGCGATCTTCGTCCCCTGCGCCTCAGTGTCCCTATCCACAACCACCTCCCTCTTCACCAGATCCACCGTAATAACGCCCCCACGCTCGGCAACGCCCATCAACTTGGCACACACGTCAGCGGGCGCGACGAGCGGCAGCATGCCGTTCTTTGTGCAGTTGTTGAAGAAGATGTCCGCAAAGCTCGGGGCGATCACGCACCGGATCCCGAAGTCCATCAGGGCCCAAGGCGCGTGCTCGCGGCTGGACCCGCACCCGAAGTTCTCGCCGGCGACGAGGATGGTAGACTTGTTGTAAGGTGCGCGGTTGAGGACAAACTTCGGGTCGGGCTTGGCCATGTCGCCGTCGAGGTAGCGGTCCTCGAAGAAGAGAGCGGACCCGAGGCCGGTACGCTGGATGGTCTTGAGGAACTGTTTCGGGATGATCTTATCAGTGTCGACGTTCGAAGCGCGGAGGGGTGCCGGAACGGAAGTCAGGGTCGTGAAGGGGGGCATGCCGCCCGTCGGGGAAACGGCGGCCGGTACGGGGGCGGTGTCAGCGGCAGCGGCAGTGGAAGAGGTCGTGGCAGGGCCGGCGGGCGGGTTGCGGGCTTCGGGGGCAACAGGGACGTCATCGTCGAGGAAATCCTTGGAGTCGAGCATGACGACGGCCGAGTCGGAGTCCTTGGGCTGGAAGGACCTGACGTCAACGAGATGGCCAGCAATAGCAGCGGCGGCCGCCATAGCTGGGCTCATGAGGTGCGTCCTGCCACCCGGTCCCTGCCTGCCCTCAAAGTTCCTGTTCGACGTTGACGCGCATCGCTCCTGCGGTCTTAGCTGATCCGGGTTCATGCCAAGGCACATGGAGCACCCAGCCTCCCTCCAGTCAAACCCGGCCTCGATCAGAATACGGTCGATGCCCTCTGCCTCGGCCTGCTTCTTGATCAGGCCCGATCCGGGCACTACCATGGCGGTGATGATATTGGACGCCACCTTGCGGCCCTTGGCGACGCGTGCCGCCGAGCGGAGGTCCTCGATACGCGAGTTGGTGCAGGACCCGATGAAGACCTTGTCAATCTTCACTTCCGACATCGGTGTGTTAGGCACGAGTCCCATGTACTCGAGCGCACGCTGCATGCCCGCCCTCTTCGCCTCGGGCTGCGTCTTCGGGTCCGGCACCGAGCCCGTAATCGGGACCGTGTCCTGCGGGCTGGTGCCCCACGTGACGGTCGGGATGACATCCGCCGCGCTGATCTTCACGTCGATATCGAACTTCGCTCCCGGGTCGGACCGAAGAGTCTTCCAGTGCGCCACCGCGCGGTCCCAAAGCTCGCCCTTGGGCGCCATCGGCCTGCCCTTGAGGTAGTCAAACGTGACCTGGTCCGGCGCAACCATGCCCGCCCTTGCACCGCCCTCAATCGACATGTTGCACATGGACATGCGGGCTTCCATCGACAGGGCCTCGATCGCGGGCCCGCAGAACTCAATTACTGCGCCCGTGCCTCCAGCGGTGCCGATGACGCCGATGATGTGGAGCATCAGGTCCTTCGATGTGACTCCGTCCGAGAGATGGCCCTCGACGAGGATACGCATGTTCTTGGACTTCTTTTGCGGAAGGGTCTGCGTCGCAAGAACGTGCTCAACTTCAGAGGTGCCGATGCCGAACGCGAGGGCTCCGAAGGCGCCATGCGTCGAGGTGTGGGAGTCTCCGCAGACCAAGGTGGTGCCCTGCATAACAATCGTCAGCACGACTACGAGTCATCGAAAGCAACGAAGCAAACGAACCGGAAGAGTGAAAGCTTGTTCAGGGCCAATAACGTGCACGATCCCTTGCCTCTTATCCGATAAACCAAAATAGCTGATTCCAAAGTCGACAACGTTCTCCTCCAAAGTCGTGCACTGCAAGCGCGAATCCTGCTCCTCCACAAAGGTTTTAACGGACTTGTAGTTCTTCCTTGACGAGGTACTGAGAACGCGACGTCAGATTTCGGCGGCCACAAAGAACACAGCAGACTACTATACTCACGGAATGTTGTGGTCCAGAGTTGCAAGCGTAAGATCCGTTCTCCGCACGTTCCTCTTGGCCATGCGAAGACCCTCGAAGGCCTGCGGCGAGGTCACCTCCTGTCATTATCATATGCGATCAGCACACCACGCATTACAGCCTTCACCCCAAACAACCGTTGCATCCCATCAACCGCGCCCCCGAACTCGATCCTGCATTGCAAACTCACATGGACAAGGTGCCTGTCGATGTAGATCAGGTAGTTTCCTGAATCCTTGTCCTCGTGGACGACGTGCTCCTGGAAGACCTTGTCGTAGAGCGTGCGCGGGGCTCCTTCAGCGGCTGACATGGTTAAGGGCGACGAGTTGGCGGCGGGGGACGAGTTGGGGGAGGAGACGGCGTGGCGAGCTTGTTAAGATCACGGATTGAGTGACTTGTCTTTTCAGATTAGATCGTGCCGGACTTCCACTCACTCATTCCGTATGCCGCCGACGCCTCCGATATGGAGTGAGGACGGGGCTATCAACGCGTTGCCCTCGACGCGGCGAGTCATACCGTCCGCCGCCGCACGCCACGAGACGCATCGACCAGCAGCAAGGAAGGCAACCAACCCGCATAATTTACATTGTCTCCTATTACGAACGCAAATATGAATATGGCTATTTATCCTGCCAACAACGTTGACGCAGGGAAGCGGTCCCGATGCTTGCTGCAGAAGGTCCACGTTCTTAAGGAATAGTAGAACTCCCTTTTATTTTATTTTCAAAATAGAATAAAGTTATAAAAATAAAGAGTTTTGTTAAAAATAATATGGCTCTCCTTCCTCTAGTTCAATTGTCGCCAGACTGGGAGGCAGAAAGGTTAAGACGTTGCGGTTGGTTGCTGCGTAATCAGCACGCGAGGTAGGTCAGTTCCAAACAAGTTAAAGTTCTTCCCCGAGTTGGTTGGACGCTCTTTAGGAGCGGAAGCGGGCTTCGTACCACGGCCGATTGGTTGGAGTCAACTTTCCGGTCTCAGCAAACAGTCCCGAGCAACGAATTGTAGCGGACCGTGACCGAACGGAACGAATGGGTCGTATTATTCCAATGGACGCGGACGACCTGCTGGCAACGGACCCCGGAGGTGTCGACATCGACGCCTTGGCGACGTCGGCCTTCCCCCCGCGCTCGGTCAAACCGCGCTCGGAGTCGTCGATCGCGCAAGGGGTGCGGACGATGGGAGGTGTACCCTCCGAGATGGACCCCACCAACTTGCCGGCTCCGGCTTTCCGCGCCGCGTCGGCCGATCCGATAAACAACTACCAGCCGATGCGACACCCGACCCTCCATCAATCGGCGGCAAGGGCTATGGCAGCGGCTACCACTGCGTCAGCAGCGGCCTTGGGCGACTCGACGTTGGCTTACCCTTCGGCGGCACCCCCTCAGGCTTACAACGCGATTGCGCCCAATTTGATGACCGCCCTGGACACGGCCGCCATCCAGGCCTCGCAAACTCTGGCCGTCCTCAGCCGCGACAGTCAACTCCCCAGCACTCAGTTGAATCAGTTCAATCAGCATCAGCAATATCGCGACCCTGCTTCCTACCCTACCTCCGGCGGCCCGACTCCGCTTCGCCCCATCGTTCCGAACGTGACATCACAGCTTTTCGCGAATACTAACCACTCCGCTCCCGTCACGCCCTTGCGAATAATGCCCCCGATGGCTGTGGTGAAGCGCGAGCAGCCATCCCCATCCACCGACCAGCTCCAACCGTACCAGCAGCCGACCACCACCCAGCAGACCTTTACGTGTCCGACGCTGACGTACGATCCCGCGACTTCGACCTTCCAGGCGGCGACGGGGCCCCTTTTGGCGCCGGCGCCGGGAAGCTCGCCCCACGCCGTGCAGGCGCTTGACGTCGTGTCGCGCGCGCTCTCGCATCTCCTCGCGACGCACGGGAACCCCTGCCGACGCGATCGGCTCACGTACGCGCTCGCGGGGCAGGTCTTTGCGCTGAAGGCGCCGCATCCTTTCGGTGGGCCGAAGGTTAGTAATGTCATCGTTCTGCATCAAATAGAGGTTGGGCGCGTAACGGCGCTTCGCAACATTATAATTTTTTTTCGGGTTTTTTTTAACCTGCTCGTTTGGTGGTAACAGAAGGAAGCCGGCTTTCTAAGGTTCGATGGTCACACAGCGGACGACCTCCTCGAATTTGTCGTCGACGGCATGTTCACCCGCCCGCCGGCCAAGCAGAAGCGGAAGAAGCCGCCTAAGGTCTCGGGGATTGACGATGTTAGCGAACACGCGATGCTGCCGCCGAGCTTTGCTTTCGTGGTCGCGTGCCTGAACGACATCGTGGACATCTTTCTTTCGGACGAAAAAGACGAGATGGACCAGCTAGTCGTACGGGGCATGGTGCGCGCGAATCACCTTGCGGAGGAGGGTCGGATATGTATCCCAAAGGAACTCCGGGGTCAATGGGTATGGAAGTATCGCGCGACCGTCGGCCGGCCGCATCAGCCGCAGCAACAGCATCAGCAGCATCAACAGCAGGAGCCGCAGCAGCGACAGCGACGAGGATCGCAACAGTCGCCGCAGCCGAACAACCATAACCCGCAGGGCGGTGACTATGAACACTTTTCGATGCCGCGGCCGGCGCATCACCATCACCCGTACGCCCACGCCGCGTATCACCATCAACAGCAACAGCATCATCAACAGCACCGTCAATCGCATTCCCCGCAGCGACAACATTACTACCAGTCTCAATCCGCGGACCGGTCGCAACAGGAACATCAGCACCAGCACTCTCAATCCCCGCAGAGACATCAACTGCAGTCTCACCCGGAGTCGGCGCCGTGTAACCCGCTGGTGCAGCTGGTGGGACGGGCGGGGCAGGCGGGAAAACGAAGGGGTGTCATGCCGGAGTCGATTGGGAGCGCGGGTGCCATCTCGGGAGGTATAGCGGCCGGCGGGTCCGGCGGGGTAGTAGCGGTGGCAGCGGGCGGCGAAGGTGGGAGGACGGGCCGATGGAGGTGGGAGGAGAGGGGCGGAGTTGCGGTATAAATACAAAGGCTGCAGGCGGGGGTTGCGGTATAAAGGCTGTACGTGTGGTGTTGCTTTGCAAGGCGGTTGCGGTATAAAGGCTGTACGCGCGGTGTTGCTCTTAAATCTGGTAAAGCGGAGGCTACCAGACGTGGGTCGGCATCTGTTCATTTTGTGGGTGGGCTGTTAAGTTAAGACGTAACTGTCGCTGGAGGAAAGCAATTTGTTCTCGTTGCCTTATGTCTTCCAAGATAATTTAATCCAGGCCTTGCAGCGTTTCGTTAAATGAATTTGCGTTGTATTAATCAAAATATAGTTTGTATAATGTCAGTACGCTACTGCATTGCGGCAATACAGCAAATAATATTATAAATTAAAAGCATAAAGTCAGACAGGACTTGCAAAATTGATCCAGGTAGAAAGGAAGCGACGAAGGACGTTCCCAAATAAAAAAATATAAAATAAAAGCATGTAAAGTAAGGACGAGAAATACACGTGCTGAAAGAAAGTCGTAGCGGAGGAAAGCCGCAGCAGAAGAAAGTTAAGAACCCAACAAGATAACCTCAGGCGTGATTCGCCTGCGCCAGCCCGATCCGCCTCCCAGGACCATCGAACAGCGTGTACCAGTATCGCAGGAACGCCTCACCGAGGATGGCGATCCCTGGCGCCCCACCGACGAACACCGTCCCGCAAGTCCCGTCCCCGTTGTCAACCATGTACCCCTCGGCGGGCAGTGCGAACGCCGCGCCGCCGAACCTGAGCACCACGTCCTTGTTCGTCGTGCACGAGACCGTGAATCCATCCGACGTCGGGTCTACCAGCTTCGCAACCGCCGCGGCGACAGCAGAGGTTACCATCACGTACCTAAACAAAGCGAAAATCCTTGTTAAAATGATACATGGAGTGTCAAGGTGAAGGAAGACTGCATACGTGGTCCCAGTGTCAAGAATCGCATCCGTGAGCCCGCCCGCGAGGTCGATTGCCAAGGCCTCACCCGCGCCGTTCGGCCCGCTCGTGTTGCCGGCGAGCGACATGGTTGCGCCGGCGAACGCGACCTGCCAGTACGTCTCGGCGCTGAGCGGGATGTAGGTCGCAGCGCCCTTGTACCTCTTGGGGTCGGCGCCGCCGAGCGTGATCTCGCCGTCCTGACCTGCGCGGCTCAAAAACACGCCGAACGTGTTGACGCCGGCGTCCATCATGGTGGAAACCCCGGGCGCGCCAGACCTCTTGATGTCGGACAGGGGCGGGAACCCGAGGCCGAGGATGCCCTGCTGGGAGGGCAGGGAAGCCTCGATGAGGGAGACGCCTATGTTCAGGGCGGGAACCGTCAGGCCGTCGAGCGTTAATGGGGTAGTGTAGACGGAGCCGGAGACGTGCCCGATGCCGTAGTTGATCGAGAAAATGGACGCGGTTTTGTGGACTGTTGAGTCGGACGTGTTCAGGGACGGGCCTTGGCAAGAGTTATCGGCCGAGGCGCAGTCTGTCAAGCAAAGGAGGACGGTCAGCATCTTCACAATGCAAAGAGAAAGGGAAGGACGCTTACTAGGTCCGCGCACCCATGTATCACTGGAGCCTGTGTCCAAAAGAATATCGACCATTTGGCCCTGCCCGATGGCGACCTGGACCGTGTAGTAGACATCGCCGGCGTTGGCGAGCCTCTCATTTTGATCGGCCCTTCGACGTCTGGCAGCCGGAGCGCCAGCTACATTCAACCGGCGCAGCCGCGAGGCTAGGGACACGGGCGCATGCGACGCCTCGGGCAGGCTCCTGGACATCTGGAGCGTCGTGAGGGCGCCAGCGAGCGGGACGTCGACGACGAGGCCGACGGCGGCGAGCAGGAGGGCGAGGAGGTGCGGCCGCGGCATCATCTTGACAGGGAGGTCGACCGTAAAGTGAAGGTTGGATGTTGAGAGAGAATTGGCGGCCCTCGGCGGACCGGGAGGGGTGCTTATAGTTTAAAACCGGGTGCGGCCCAGGACTCGCCCCACGCGCGCGGTGCGCGTTAGCAGCTTGGTCCGCTCCCCCTTGCATTTCAGCGTCGGTCAAAGTTACTCTAAATGGCATTCTGAACTTCCCTTTACGACTTCTCGCATCCGGCAATGTCACTTATAAACAGATACATCAACCCTCAAGGCGATTACGATAGCTATTAGCACGGCGCCAGGACCAGCGGCTCCTGCAATGGTGGTCTTCGCCTGCCGGCGCGTGTCAGTGGTGCGGTCGGGACGAATGGCGTCGAAAACATCTGCCAGCGACAGCTACAGTGGTTTTGGCAAGACTGATCGGGAGACATTCTTATCGCCTTGATCCGCCACCGCTCGTCTCCCAGCATTGGACTTTACTTTGATGCCCGTCGACGCCGAACGAGCCGCTCTGGACGCCGACCGGCAGGCGCTGGAGGCCCAAACGCGACAGATGCAGGCCTTCTGGACCAACGATTGTTCAAGATTCGACCCGATCCTCCTCCGCGTTGGCGACAGGCTATTCCACACAAGCCGCGACGTTCTCTTGTCTCACTCGAACTCGTTCTTCTCCGGGATGCTAAGCGACAACTTCAAAACGAACGGGGCCGACGAGCCGTATTTCATACCAAGAGACGGCGACGTGTTCGAGCATATACTCAGATTTTTGGTCTACGATGACCTCCCACCGCTCTCGGACTTCATGCTGCGCCAGCTGATCAAGGACGCGGATTTCTACGGGCTTGATGCGTTGAAGGAGAAGGTCGCTGGCCTAGAAGGTGCCACTGCCGGGGTGGAGGTCAACGCTGCTGCCGGTGACGTCATCGCTCTGCGCGTTTGGTGGTCCACGCGGTACCCGCGGAAGGGGCTGTGGTTGTGCAAAGCTGAAGAGGCGGATGCGCGTTTTTACAAAGTGATTCGGGCCAGCGATGATGTTGATTCAGTTGTGATAGTACAGGTAAAGCTGGCAATTTGCTCTTTTTACCTGTTTGATTGAGTCTTGACAAGAGCGGCTCATACGTCATCAACATGAATTTCGACCACAGAACCCTTTCGCCACGGGTTGTTTGCAACGGGAACCGGCATAATGCCATCATTTCAAGGGTTGTGTCACTTCAGCGTGGCGACATTCTTTCAGTCGTCGGGTTCAATACCATGGCAGGCATATCAGCTGACACGTCAGGAAGCGTGGTTATCGCCATGGATACGCAGCCGGGTCCCAACGTCAAGCGGGGATAGTTAGAGTGAAACTATTCGTAATTTACTGGCAAAAGCGCTCATTCATTGCTGTAGTGATGCGTGCAAGTTGGCATCCGTGACTGCTTTCTTATCCGAATCACCGTTTTGGTTTGCTCAACTCCGGCGCAGTCATCACAATTTTTTATCGTACTGTTATATTCATAGAAACTGCTCAGCCAACAATCACATGCTAACTTGCTGGCTTGCTGTAGTCTTCCCATCCAACTCAATGCGTTGCGTTGGCAACTTACTTCTTTTCTCCATCGCCAGGGGTCCTGAACCTCCGAATGATCTCCTCCGCCGTCTCCACAATCGTGTCCTTGAACGGTCTGTACGTGACGCCCAACAACTCCTTCGATCTGGTGTTGATCTCCATGTGCCCCTTCTCCGCCTTCTCGGGCTCCTCCTTGATCTTCCAGTTCCCAGGGTACTTCTCCCTCAGCACCCTGACCATCTCGTGATGGCTCGCCGTCCCCGCCGACACGATGACCCGCATGCCCCCGACCTTCTCGTTCGTCAGCGCCTTGACGTGGGCCGCGGCCACGTCGCGCACGTCCACGTAGCCCCGATTCAGCGGTGAGATGGTCGTGGCGGTGCCGACGATGTAGTCGGAGATGATGGCGACGGAGGTGTTGAGGTCCTGGATGGTCGGGATCTCCTGGATGGGCGGGCCGAAGATGAAGGGAGGGTTGATGGTCACGAGGTCGAAACTGGGCTTGTGGGTCGACATAAAGGTCCAGGCCGCGCGCTCGGCGAGGGTCTTGGAGGCCGCGTAGGCGAAGCCTGGGTGGCAATCCTAGAAGACGCATCAACGTCCTGCAATGCTCGGAGGGCAAATGCAAAAACACGACGTTTACCTTGCCCTTCTTCTCCAGCTCGGCGACGGCGGATTCGTTCCAGATCTCCTCGGTGTAGCCACCGGCTGGCGCGTTCGCGTCTCTGATGGCGGCCATGGACGACGTGATGACGACCCGCTTCACGCGCTTGGCCGCGGTGGGATCGGCCTGAATGGCCTTCAACACGCCGACCGTGCCGTTAACGGCCGGGTCGACGAGGTCCTTTTGCGGGTCCTCGACCTTGTAGTGGAAGGGGCTAGCGGAGTGGACGACATAGTCTACCCCTGTGACATTCTTGTCATGAGCAAACCAAAAACGAAGCACTCAAGAAAAGAGGCAATACCTTTGACGGCCTCATCGAATGCTCCAGCGACGGCAATGTCAGGCACAGAGACAAAGTCAAGATCCTTCGCAAGGTCAGGGCCGAAGGTGTTCCTCAGGAAATCGCCTTTCGACACGGTCCTCAGCGTGCCCCTGAATAAAGAAGTGATCAGCGTTTCGCCCCAAATAGTGGAAAGCATTCAGCAAGACTTACTTGACCTTGTACCCAGCCACCAGCAGCTCCTTCGCGATCTGGGCCCCCAGGTAGCCGGTCACGCCCGTAACCTTGAACAAGCGGTCAATACAACGATCATTACAGTCGCGACGCCCACCAGCACGATTGATTTTTCAGGCATTCTGTTGGAATGATGGTGATCGAGAGTGAGTTGAATGTCCTATTTTGACAGGTCGGCCTTTTGGGCAGTTGGTTGCGCAGCCGCAGCATGGACTTCCCTACCGCTGTTGCAAATGCTTTCTAAACGCCAATGTGTCTCGCATGGAACCTGCGACGGCGCGCGTGGATCAGCGGCCGCAACCTTTCTCCACTCAGCCTTAGCCCGCGCGATGGTGATAGAGCGCCGTCACGGCTCCGCTACGTACCGACGTCCACCTTCGACAGTAAACCTTTCAGTTGTGTCATGGACTGCGACGGCTTCATTGCGCCATGCAGATTAGTAAAGTCTTCATTTTGATCATCCCATCTACGAATACTAGTCCAGTCGATCGCTTCCCACGGCCGACAGGTCGAAGTTTGGTCTGCTGTGGTCGTACTGCATTGGGTTTACAACTTGGGTCATATCAAAGCGGTGACTTCCGCAAGCGGGTGCCGGAAATAAGGTGCCCACAACCCAATTGCTGAAGTCAATTGACACTCGTTGAAGACGAAAAAAGCAAAAAGCAATTGATGACCTAAGCCAAGCTGGTCCACCGCGTCAAGGAAAGTGGCAAGGATGTATTTTGCAAAAGCAAGCACATAGTCAATATGGGTTCAGTTTTGAAATATAAGGGTTGGGGAATGAAGTGAACGTGAAAGAGGCAACAGAACAACCATAATATACTCCAACCATTAAAATCGCAAAGAGATAAGATCATGTATCCATTCGGCAAAAAGCAAGTGGAAAGGGAACGTGTTGACAGAAAAAGTCCCTACACCAAAAAAAACGCAAGCTCTAACATTCCCGGCTAACTGCATTATTCAGCTTCAACACCGCCTTCCCAGTTGCTCCATCTCACAAGCTGTTTCAGAAGATAGCGAGAGCGACGGGCAGGACGACGGCCAGAGAACCTGCACCGACAATCCTGCCTGCGCCTGACGTAGACGTGGGAGCGACGGTGGACCAGGTGGTGGACGCGATGGCCGTGGTGGCGGTGGTCTTGGCGGCCGTGGTGGTGGTCGTGGTAACCGCGGTGGTGAGCGCGGGCGCAGGCGGGGGCTGCGTGAAGACAGGAACCGTAAAGGTGGCCGTGCGGGTGCCAGGCAAGGAGGCGGCGACCGTGAAGGGCGGGCTGTAGAACTGCTGGTTCAAAATAGACGCCCGGACGGCGTACGTGCCAGGGCCCATGTCGGAGGCTTGTAATAGAAAATATGAGTTAATTGGCCACTCCTCAGGTGAAGTTTTTGTAAGTTTCTTACTGATGACGTAGTTAACGTTGAGCTGGCTGGCCTTGAACTGGCCGATGGGGGTGCCGAAGGGGACGCCAGCGTTGGTGTTGCCGCCAGGGTAAACTAGACATTACAAGATGTCAGTACGACGCATGACCCAGTGAAAAAATCTCTCATCAATAAGCTTACCCTCGTACTGAAGGGTCACGATCTGGGCCTGGAGGGCAGGGTCGGTGGTCGCCAGCGACCATGTAATCGGCTATTTATTGAAATCGGAGTTAACTCCTGCACATACAAGGACACTTTCACATTCGGGTTGTACTTACAACACTGTCGCCGACCTGGAAAACGGAGTTCGTTTTCGGCGTGATGATGCTGTTGACGTATAGAGTCAGACTAGTGCATAAATGCGATCACGCCAGAACGTTGCCGACGCATCATTCATCCACGGCTCCCGCCCATCGGCTATCCTCCAAGATCACAGCCGTTCCCTCCAAGATCACAGGCGTTCCGGGCCCAGCCCCTGACATAACCCGCTATCCTCCGCAGTCCCGCACCCCGATCCCCGATACCGACATGAAGCCAAGGCTCGTTGCGTTCTGGGCGGCGGCAGTGGCAGCCAGGGCAATGGCGACGATGAAGCTGAAGAGCTGCATGGCGGACGCGGGAGGGCGGAGAGGTAGAGGTGGGTGAGGATGAGGAGGGCAGATGGTGTGAAAATGCGCAGGTAGCACAAGCCTGCCAGCGGGTCCAATCGGTATTCGATCTTTCGAGAACGCAGGTTTAGCCTTCTTTAGCCTTCTATTTTAAGTGTAGCCTGGGCGCAGTTTACGTGTTAATCCTGGTCTCCCCACAAAAGACCGAGTGGCTCAAAGAAGAGCGGCAGCTTCCAAAACTCGGAAAGCCGGATCCTCATGCTGTCGAACGCGACACCAACCGTCATCTTCTCGTTCGCATCCAATTCAACCTTGGGGAATTTGGGATACCGCTGCGAGAAGTGCGTGAGGAGCAAGTTCTTGGCTCTCATCCTGTCGAGGTGAACTGTAAGCGGCACATGAAAAAGCTAATGCATCCTGCGCACTCACCTCCTTCCAACATCAACGGCCTCCGACGTCGTGCAATGCATCTTCTGCTTCGCCTCCTGCATCTTCTCATCCTCGAGCGTCGCCTCGTGAATTAGGAGATCTGCCCCATCACCGGCGCGCACGAGTTCGTTGGATGGACGGCAATCACCCGAAAACCTTATAGCAAAACCACACAAATGTTAACAAGCACCTGCAAGTTGTAGCAGGGAATCAAGCCAAATGATGCTTACACAACTTTCGGCCCGCTATCCGCCTCGAGCACGAGCGCGAACGCCCCAGGGCAGTGATTCACCCTGACGCTCTTCACCGCCTTCATGCCGATGCAACCCGTCCAGCTGACGCCCGATGTCGCGGCCTCCTCGCAAGAGATCATCCGGACGCCTTCCATCCCCAAGTCCTCGCAACCGGCGTCGTATTCGCGGAGCCAGGTGATGTACCGCTTTGGCGCGAGCAGTGTGAGCTCGGGCATTGGCTTTGATGATGAGGAACGGGCTGCCATCTGATTTCAAAGGCTGTTTTAAGTGCTGCGAACGTTCTCTCCGTAAAGGCCCACCTCACGTCGGAGCTTCAGAATCCCAAACACGCCCAGGTGATGATCGGCGTGCAGGTGCGACACGAAGAGCAGGCCGAGATCCCGTATAACCTCCTCGGCTCTTTTGAGGCCAAAGTGCAGCGCGATCTGGCCAAGTGTGCCCTCGCCGGCGTCGAGGAGAACGTTGCCGCTCGGGTACAACAGGAGGGTCGAGCTCACTAAATTAAATCACTCTAAGATCATCGCAAGAAGAAAAAAAAGAAAAGAAAAAAAAAAAGGAAGCATATAATCCTACAAACCATTTCGGTATTTCGCCGGGATGGCCGCTCCTGTTCCCAACGGTACGACCATCACGTCCCCCTCATCAACGCCCCACTCGTCCGCCCGATCGACCACCATGGCAGAACCGGAGTCCGGCCCGCGTCTTGCCGCGGCGTGCTCCTCCACAGTCGCACGCACCTTCTTGCTGCACTCCGTGTAGGCCGCGATGGCAACCTTGTCGGCGTCGTCGCTAGGCGTGGGCGCTTTGGTCGCGTCGCGGACCTCGGACGTGTCCAAAAATGGCCGGGGTTCCATGTGGTGGATGAGCATAGATTCGGCAATAGTGAAGTTCGCGGGAAGATCCGGCGCTGCGAGAGAGATTTAGAGCCCTAAGCGTCTAGGATGTCGCTAAAGAAACGGTATTCCTACCTCTCGACACAGGTCCACAATCCCTGGGCAGCGGGAACACGTCCCCGTCCAAGACGTGAAGCTGGTGCTGGACGACCGCAGTCGCGTGTAGTGGGTAACCCCCAGGCCCCATCCCCGCTGCCGCGATAACGTGGCGTGTCGCTTCCCCGAATCCTATCATCCAACCGCGGTAAGCCGGGTCTTCGATCACGCCGCCAGATGCCAGATGGATGATCAACGCGATGCCGGGGAGCGCCTTGGCGCTCAGGCGAGGATTTGATACCAAAGCCTGAACGTGCGCCTTTGTCGGGCAGTCGACGATAAGGAACACCTGTTGTTCACAAGCAAGTTAGCAAAACCAGTTTACTGAAAACACGTAAGAAGTGAGACTGATAGAACTTACAGCTCCCTCCCGCTTCCCAGACACACATTCCTTCGCCTCCACGACCCTCCCACCTTCAACGGTCACGCTCTCTCCCCTTTGTAACTTCCCCATATCCCGCCCCGGCTTCACCCCCAACGAAATCGCCTTCGCAGCATCCACCTTCCCTGGAACGTCCGGACCTTTACAGATGTAGGCCAGCACCTCGCCCTCGCCGCGGTCGCGTGCCGGCAAAGGGTCCGACCGCATCCGCACTGTGCCGTCCGGTATCATCTCGGCGTGATATTGCGCTACTTGCGGCGGCGGGGCGGACGGCACGATGTCTGGGTTGACGCGTGGACGCTTTTTTCCGGCTTTCTTGGTCTCGTCGGGTGTGGTGGTGGCGTCTGGGCGGGAGGGGAACATGGCGGCAACGATGGCGCGCTCGAGGGCTGAAGCGTCCTCGCCAGAATCAGAGGATTTCCGCTTCACCGGGATGGCAGTGGCGGTGGGAGGTGTGGGCGATGGGTTGCGGGAGCGGCTGATGGGAATCAAAGGGATCGGAGTGATGGTGAGGTTGTCGTCTTTGTAGACCGGGAGCTCGGACGGTAGCTCTTGGACGGAAAAGGAGAGGTTGGGCCTAGAAGATACGAAAATCGGACAAATAAGAAACGGAGTTGTGATAGACCTACAAACACGAATAGCACGTCGAAGCCGGGTACACCAACCTGAACAGAAACGGCCTCATAGCCGCGACGGCATGACAAGTCCCAGCAGGACCCAACACTCCCAACTGCCTGACACCAGCGTCCGCCAGCGTGAGAAGCATGCCCGGGAATCCACCGAGCACGTCCCACGAGAGCCTAGTCAGAAGCACGGAGCGAATCTTGTTCAGGCGGACCTTGTGGTCGTTCGAGAGCCGCTGTATGCCCTCGGCCACATTGAAGAGGTACCGCTGCGAGTCGAAGTGCACGATCACGCTCGGTGGCCGGGCGTCGCTGGCGGCCGCGCCGAGAATCTGGACAAACCACTTCCTGCATCAGGAGAGGTGGAACGGGCGGACGGTGAGGACGGCCGCGGAGGGGAATTCGCAGGCCACTTACATGTGAAGATCGCTCACTGGCTTGTAAATGCAAAAGTGGCTTGAATAAACGGCTTGTTGCTTGTGAAATGTGAGCTGGCTTGAATGGAGTTCGCTTGGCAGATAACTTCACTATAGGTTCGTCCTCATAATATCTTACCTGCAAGCGGGGAAGCTCTCTAGTATTGAATTTGCACACTGGATGCTTTTTAAATTTTTCGCAAGACCTCCATAATCTGCCAATGTTATCACCGAGAAATGATTTATTCCGGATGCAAAGGTCCTTCACCCGCCAACCTCCACTAGCAACACGGGCAGAAAATGACGAATCCCAAAAAAAGGAATCCAATAAGATTAGAAGCAGGACGACACGCGTCCACCATACAAGGGTGTCGAGTAGGTAAAGGGGGAACAAAGAATACAGTGAAGGAAACGAGAGATCTAAAGAAGCGAAAGGTTTTTTTATCGAGGCAAAAAGGTAGGGCAAAGAAAAGAAGAAAACGCCGGAAGCGCCAAAAAAAATAAAGGAACTAAAAAAATAGCTCAATTGAAGAAACACTACAATTGACAAAATATACCATCTTTGATCAGAAGAAATTGTCCAAAAAAGCAGAGAAAAGAATTAGCTGCCTAGTTTTACGCCTTCTTGGCCTTGCATCGCTTCTTCTGCGCCGGCGCAACCCCTGGGGCCGTCCCGTTCGCCCAACCGCCGTACGACCTGTCCATGTTGTTTTGGTCGTCATACATCCTCGCGGCGGGGCTAACGCAGCTCTCGTCATTGTTGCACTCGTCAATCCACGCCTTGACCTGGTTGTACAGCTTCTTGGCGTGAATGTGGTTCATGCCCATCATCTTCCAGTAGCTCTCCGGCACCTCGGTCGGGTAGTGGATCTTGCGCGGGTGCGGGTCATGCTCCGGCGGCGCCGGCTCCATGTGAGACGGCGTGACGTACTCAGGGACCTCCTCGTGCGGGTAGATGGACATAGGCTTCACGCCGGGCATGGAGCTGTTTCCGGTCTTCATGTCGTAGTAGAAGTCCAGGGGAACGACCTTGGCGACGACGTGGCCGACGTAGAAGAGCTTGTAGCCCTCTGGGATGTCGAGCTCGTGGCCGTTGAGGTAGACCGTGCCGGTGACCGGGGGTTCATCGGTAGGGTAGAAGCGCGCGTGATGGGTCGGCGCCGGGGCGGGGGCGTAGGGCGTCGCGGTTGCCGTCGCCATAAAGGCGCGGGTGGACGAGGGGAGAGGGGGTATGGTAAGGGGGATGTTCGAGGCGTTGCCATACTCATCGCGCTTGAAGACGCCGTGCAGCTGCACGGGGACCATTAGAAGGAACAACTCGTTCATGAAGTTGGCAGTCGGGGCGGCGGTGGCTGTGGCGGAAGTCGAGGCGGTCGCGGTAGCGTTTGGGTTACCGCCGGTGCAGACATTCGTGAGTGGCATGTCGGCCTGCGGGTCGGTCGTGTAGCAGATCGGAAGGTTCAGGGCCTGCTGAACGGTCATCCCCGTCCAGGGGAGCTGCGTGTTTAGGTCCGAAGAGTAAGCGTTGAAGTACTCCGGGCACTGGTTCTGCCATCGCCACCATTGCTTGTCCATAAAGGCGTGGTGGACTTTGAGGGGTTAGACATATAGAACCAAAGATTCTTGAACCAAAACACTCAAAGCTTACAGAAGAAAAGCGGATCAGCAGGCGAGTAAGATCCGTCGGCCATGTGACCCTGGCCGGACCCGCCGACGGAGAAGTGAGTCTGACCGTGGTACGTGTTTTCCGTGTTAGATTGGAAATCCGCAAAGTTCGTTGACTGGCTAAGAAGCTGCGCGACCGAGTTCGGATCGTACACCGTGCCGCCGGGGAACCTCTTAAGACAACCGTCGGTGGGCGCCGGGACGTTGGCGCTGTAAATCTCCGCGAAATTGTAGCCGGCTTTATTAAACATTGAGTCAGACAGGCAGTACGAAGGCGGTTGGCCCGTCGTGCCGATAGTGCCACGAACGAACACCCCCGAAGCCGTTATCTGCTGCGAGTTCAAGCTCCAGTCCCAGTACGGCTGGGGACCACCGTATCCTGCGCTGTTGATCGCCTGCTCCCACATGTACACCAGGAGACGGTGGAAGGGGTAGAAAAGAACGGTGCCGTGAACCTTAAATAATAAATAGCGATTTAGTCAACACCCAGCCAACGACTTCATCACGTCTCAACACTCGTCCACCTTCCAACACCATTAGCTTATCTTAACATCATCAACGATGATTCAGTCCTTAAGCCCATTATCTTCAGCGCTGTGTAACGTCGCCATCCTCCTCTTGTCGTTCCCTCCCCCGATGAGGCATTCCCGATCGCCAGATCAACCTGCCGCATCCCTGCCGCATCCATGCCATCATCCACTCCAAGTCCCACCAGTGCGGGCGCCCCGATCCTCACCTGAGTGGCCAGCTTCGTGTGAGCGTACACGAAGTCCTCGTAGCTGAGAGATGCCGGACTGGTTGACGGCAGGCCCGACGGGCTGTTGATGTGGGTGCTCGGCCTGCTCATGAGCGCCTGGGCGGCGCTCAGGTAGGCCTGCTGCTCGCCGGACGACATGGAGAACCACTCTGGTCGGGTCGTCGAGCACTGGGTGATGGCATTGGCCCCGGGGAGAAGGCCGGCGAGGGCGGCGAGGACGCCGAGGGCCGCGGAGGAGGTGAAGAGCATGGCTGTGGTTGTCGGTTGGGGTGGGCGATGGCGTCCGCCCTCTATGTTTGTCTCACGTTTGCGTGAAAAGTCGAAAGCGGCAAAGGCCAGCCATCCAGCTGAGTGGGGCACTAAGTTGTCCGGAACATGAGCTTCCTTCCTTCCCTCACCTTGTTTCAAACCTTTTCACTACTATATATGCTTGTGACTGTGACTAGGAAAATTTTGGTTACTAGTAATATTAATAATTTAGGTTACTAGTAATATTAATATTCGTGCATGGGAGGTAGAGAAAATCGACTCCTGCGGATATCTCGATCTTTCCGTTCTTTTGTTCGGTCAACCAGAAAACAGCTAAAAGACGTGAACCCATCGCAGTACTAACACAACAGTCGTATTGATCCTAAAAATGAAAAACTACAACAAATGCGGTTTACAAAAGGTCTAGTTGAAATGGTGGAGCTCCACCGACATGAAAAGTCATCGTCCGCCCTCCGCAACCCTCACAAAAGCCAATTCAACGCGACACACACCGCCACGACCATCAGTACCCTCTTCCATGGCTCCTTCTTCACCACAACCGCCTCGACAATGACCCCGCTCGCCTCCCCAACCACGATTGACAGTGCAAAGAATAGCACGGTCAGTACCGCAAAGTTCAACCAGCCCGCCCCCCCCCACCACCCCGCCCCCCCCCCCCGCCACCCGCCCCCCCCACCCCCCGAGCGACCCGGAGGAATTTTTCTGAAGCTGATCTCGATTCCGGATCTCGCGCAGTGTGTCGTTTGCGCGGATATGGGTATATGAGACAGGTGCACCAGGTATTCGGATCCTTC
>JADGJL010000196.1:0-32683 GCA_027600665.1 Irineochytrium annulatum | reverse complement strand
CCCGCACCCCCACCCCCTAATCCCCAATCAAGCGCCTCTTTTCTAATTAGCTCCCTCGATCGAAGCCGCAAACGGCCGTTCTGGAGGCGGACAAGTCTAGAGCGCTTGGAATGATTTGCAGTGATCGGGACGCTGATGAAAGGCGTCAAATTGTCCCTTCATCATCAGCTGGTAAATTCGGCAACTCCGTCGACATAACGGAGGCACGCAGGCAATGAGACTGCCTTTTGTTCCTCGCAAGTCACAAGTCGCGTCATTTGTGCGCGTTCTTGACGTGGTATGTTTAGCTTTATTGTGCTTGAACAACAGGAAACAGAGAAACGACAAACACGAAACGAAAGAAAAGATATGGTTGTAGAGAAAAGGGGGCACACAAGAAGAAAATGCAAACAGAAGGAAAACCAACACAATCGACGGCAGCAAGGTTATTGTCGCGCCAGGCGAACAAACGGTGTCCCATCGGTCCGCCCATCGATCCGTCTCCAAACCAATCAATCATTTCTTAGGGATGGCCGCGACGCCCACAAAGTTTGGCGTCCCGTTCTCAAACTTCATGACCTGGAGGCTGGCGGGCGAGGGCGCCGTGCAGACCTTGACCGCGACGGCAATCTCCGTCGTCGTGCTCCAGACGAGCGGCGTGTAGTGGCCAAAGTTCGCAAAGTCGTTCCGACCGATTGTGGCAGGGTTCTGGAGGTCGGCGAATGTCACTGTTGCGAATCAGAGAGAATAAAATCAGATTTACGCCATGGTAAAAAAAAAAAAAAAAAAAGAAAGAAAGGAAGAAAGGAAGGGATTGGCAGACGAGAATACAACTTACGGAATCGACACTCGGCCGCATAATCCATCAAGCCATGGATATGATACTGCCACAACGCCGTCGTATCCGCCGGATCCACGGCCGCGCTCAAAAAGAACAAATTCGTGCCCCCCGCGCCGTCTACATCCCCTTCCACCAGCTGACAGTCCGGCCTCTTGTTAACCGAGTTCGTCGCGATGGCCTGCGCCGCTGCGCTGTACGTCATGGGCGGGAGGTTGACGCCCAAGGCGCCACCGACGACGGAGCGGAGCGAATTGACGAGCGAGAGGAAGCCTTGCTGGGTAAAGTCGAACTTGATCGACATGGCCGCGTTCGTGGCGTCGCAAAGCGTAGCGAAGCCGCCGTTGGCGACGGGCGCGGCGGGAGCGGCGGGAGCGGGCGCGGGCGCGGCGACGGGCGCGGGAGGCGGAGTGGAAGGCACCGGCGGTTGAGGTGGGGGACTGGAGGGCGTCAGGATCACGATGTCGGGCGTGACGACGGGTGGAGGCTGCTGGGGCGCCGGGGCGAGCGTGTCGGATGGAGGGGAAGGTTGGGTGTAGGTCGGCTTTGCCATGGCGGACCAGATGCTGTAAGTGGGCGCGACAGAAGGCTGGACGTAGGTTGGCGTGTTCGGGGAGGGTTGGATGTAGATGGGAGCTGGGGGCTGGGGCGGGGCAGAGATCACGTCCGGCGCGACGACCCCGTAGGTATAGGACGGCGCCGCCAGCGGCGCCGAGGGAGTGGGGGTGAGGTACGCGGGGCCGGGCGGCACCGGCGTCGTGGAGCATGGGAGCAGCGGGTCCGCGTAGTAACTTGGCACCCAGGATGTGACAGTCACGACGTCGACGATCGTCACGACGGCGGCCTGTGGTAGCGGGGACATGCTGGCGTTGGGGACGGCGATTGTAGGTGGTGGGGGGTACCCGCCTGTGACTTCTGAGCCGTCCGAGCCGTTTACCCCTTATTGCGTTTGGTCTTTCACGGTGTACCGTTTCGTCAGCAGAGTTTCACGGACGAGGAGTTTCTTCGCACGGTCGTATCGGCTTCGGTCTTGCGTTGTAAATTGTTGTGAAGTACAAAATGGGGATTGGAATGCGGCGATGACATTGTATTAAGCTGGGTAACACATGGCTTGGGCAATATAGTCGGAAAAGTAGAAGTCCTTGACTACGGCACCTTTCGTGATGTCCTTTTCACATAATCGCACACTCTCCTTTCGCATCTGCCGAATTCCTCCCCGAACCCTCCCCAACCTTTCCCAACCAATGCTCCGGATCCTCCTTGAACGCCTGCGCCAGCACCCATCCCATCAGTACCAACGTATTCAACAGCCCGCCATCCGCACACCTCGCGTCCACCCTCACGCACAACATCCCCGGCGCACCCGCCTGCCTCCCACCCTCATCCACCAGCTCCTCGTCGAGCCCGCCAGTCTCAGCCAACACGGCGCCGGAGGGCATGCTGCACACGAAGCGCGGCGCAGAGTGGCTCGGGCGCGTGGCGTCGAGCGTCCAGGTAGGGTTCGCGGGCAGGCGGAAGGGCGTGCCGTCGAGGGCGAAGGAGCGGTGGAGGGGCAGGGCGTGGACGTTGGCCTCGGCCCAGTATTGCTTCTGGGAGGGATGCGGGGATGGAGAGCGGCTCCTGTGTGCAGAGGACGACGGCGAAGGGGAGCGTCGATGTCTGTTTGAGAGGTACCCATATGTCAAATTTTCATTGAGGGTGGTGGAAGTCTGGCATTCTCTCACCTGTCATCCGTTGGCGTCAGGTTGGGCGTCGCTGGAGAGGCGCCCGTCATCGGCAGCGGGAAGATTCCCGCCTCGGGCTTCGTGAAGAACTTGGCCGAGAATTTCAGTGCCTTCTCAACGTCGAACTGGTCCACCCGAGCCGCGGGCTTCCGCCTCAAAGTCGACGTGAAGCTCGCGGCCGGAACCAGCATCCTCACCACCGTCCTGTCCCCCATGCCCGAGTGCGTGAGGCTCACGACGTCCGTCGTGTGCACATACCCACCACCGTCGCCTGCATGAGCGGCCTTGGCGGCCTTGTGTGCGCGGTCTTCGTCGCCGAAGGCCTCACGGCGATGCAGCGTCGCCAACGGGTGCAGCTGCAGCGTCGCAACGGGCCTGGCATGGGCTGCGGGGTGCGGCATCGTGGCTGAGGACGCTGCGGGGTGAGAGTGCGGTGCGTGCGTTGTCGGATGGTGTGCGGGGGTAGAGCTGGTGACGGTGGAAGCGTGGTGCGGGTTGGTGGTAGCGTTGGCAGTGACAGACGAGGCGGGCAGGTGGAGATGGGGCGTGTAAAGGACCCGGAGTACGTCAACTGCATGGGGGTTGTCAACCCGGGGTCGGAAGACGGCCACCAGAGCGTTCCGGATGTGAAGGCTGTCGACGGGAGACGAGGCGGAGGACGGGAGGCAGGAGGAGGATCGGTGCGAGGAGGCCGGGGAGACGGGCCGGCCGCGGGTCGTCGTTGTCGAGCCGATCATGACGCCAGAGCAAATGTTACAAAACGGTCGTTTGGCAAGCAAGCAAGCCTCTTCGAGCTGTCTGCGAAGGTTAATGCAAGTTCTCTTTATACATTGGAAAGATCACGTCTCTTTCACAATTAGTCAGCTTGACCCATAGCTTAAGCTCAACTTTGGGGCGGCTCAACCTGCTTTATGAAGTCCACGGACTCGGCAGGCTCCAGTGCGTCTCCGCTGGGCCCGGTCATCAGGTGTTCAGATGCTTCCATAAAGCTGCATGGCTGAAGGAATGTAAGAATGAGGCGGTGCGCCAAGGGAGGGGACAGCATGACTTTTATCCACAGAGCGGGCTGTATTTTATTGCGATTTTCCGGCCATTCTTTCTGCTGTACACCCAAAAACTTCCTGCGACTTAAATGAAAATGGGCATCTATTTGTGCGAATAGAAATAAAAAAAAAAATTATCAACAAGCGGGCAGGCCACAACTTTAAAAAAGGAGAAAGTGAAAAAAAAAGCCCAAAAAGCACAGGTTGCCAATGATGAGAGAGAAAGGGATCACAACAAGAGTCCAGCTCCAGCCACAATTCTGCTGGACTTTTTTTTTAGAGAGAAAGAAAGAGAATAGTGGGCCAAAGAACAAAAAGAAATGTTCGACCTCGCTAAGCGCTTTTCGCTCTTAACCATCAAAGACACGAGAAACGTATGTAAACAACATAATAACACGGCGCGGAAGAAAGTGATAACGACTGTAAATAAAAAAGGGGGCATTGATTGACCAAAGAAAACCAAAAAAAAGAAGGGGGTCACGAAAATATCAAAAAAGGGAGATGTTCGTTGCACAGAAAAATCGGGAAACGTTACGAAAAGGGGATGGTGGGGTAGAGTACGGCATAAGAAACGGGAACCACTTGAAAAAGAAATGGCAAAAAGAGAGCAAATCTTTTAGATGGTGAGCTGGCCGACGATGTTGGCGTTCGGGAGGATCTTCATGACCTCGAGGGCGCCGCCGCCGCCACAGTGCTTGGTGGCGACCCCGACGGCGTTCGCGGAGCCCCAGAGAAGGGCGGTGAAGTGGCCGAACTCGGCCCAGTTGTAGTTGTTGAGGATGTTGGCGTTCTGGCAGATGTCCGTGAAGCGGACTGTGTAACAAGGGAAAAAAAAGGGGGGAAGTGGTCAGCGATGAGGTCGTGGGGTGACGGGGAAGAAGAAGAAAGGGGAAGGGTAAAAAAAAAAATTATACTCACGGAACTTGCACTCGGTCGCGTAGTCCTGGAGCCCGTGCTTGTGGAACTGCCAAGCGGCGGCCGAGTTCTCATCGCCCGACCCATAGTCGGCGCTGAGCTGGAAGAGGTTCGTGCCGCCGGCGCCGTCGATGGCGCCCTCGGTCAGGGCGCAATCACCCCTCTGGCCAACCGAGCTCGTGGCGATGCCCTGCGCGGTGTAGTCGTACGACATCTGGCTGACGCTCCTCCCGCAGGCCGAGGCGATCCGGTTGCGGATGTCGTTCAGCATCTGGACGTAGCCGTCAGCGCTGTCGTCGTATTTGTGGGCGTAGTTGTCGAGGATATCCTGGATGGCGAGGCAGGAGGACTCCTTCGAGTCGGCCGTGTAGCCGACGTTCGAGGGCTTGGGAGCCGGAGGAGGGGCGGGCGCCGGGGAGACCAAGACAGGGGCGGAGTCGGACGTCGGAGCGGGGGTGTCCTCTGTCGGGGCCGGGGCCTGGACGTAGACGGTCGTGTCCGGGGCGGCGGCCTCGGTGGAGGACTTCTTGGGAGGGCGAGGGTAGTCCGTGGCCGCGGCGACGGGCGCGGCGGTCGAGGCGACGAAAGGCGCGGCCGTGATCTTCTTCTTGCAGGTCTTGGTGTGGGTCTTGGTGGCGACGGCCTTCGAGTAGGCCGGGGTCGTGGCGCCGTAGACGGGGCTCGCAGTGATGACCGGAGAGACAGTCGACTTTGCAGGGGTGGTGTACGCCGGCGAGCCGTAGGTAACGACGGGGGCGGCGGAAGAAGACGGGCCAGAGCCGTAGGTGACGGACTTGGCCGGCGAGGCAGTCGACTTGACATAACCCGGGCCGGTCTCGGTCTTCTCGGGCGCAGCGGTGGACTTCACGGTGTAGGTGGGCTTCGCCGCGGTCTCGGTCTTCTCGGGCGCCTTCGACGAGTAAGTGGGCTGAGCGGCCTTGGTTGAGGTCTCATCGCACGGGGTGGTCGTTGTCGTCAGCTGGGGGGCGGCGGAGCTGGTGGCAGTGGCGGTGTAGACGGGGGGTACGACGGCAGTGTAGTCCGGCGCCGGGATTGTCTTGGTCGGTGCGGCCGAGCTCGACGGGGACGAGACGTAGGTCGGGTTAGCGGCAGTGTAGGCCGGCTTCTTCTCGGCGGGAGCGGCGTTGGCGGCCGAGGCCATCAAGGCGAGGGTGACGAGGGCGCTGGTGAAGAGCATGGCTGGCTAGGATGATCTATGAACGTCGACGTGGGAAGATCGTTGACGGCGGTGTGGAGTGGGCGTCGACGGCGTTGGTCTATCTCTATGACTTTCGTTGGGGGCCTCCGTCCCTTCGCGATGCCACTTCAAGGGAGCAAAATGGCAAAGTTGGAAGTGAGCGCGAAACAGTTAAGGGAGTTATAAGATCAACGGAATTCCTTGGATCCGTGCGACGCAACACACAGCGGTGAACTGAGCAGAAAAGTCGACGAATCAGGGCATAGTAAGTCGGCGTGGTGGCTCAACGCTGTATCCCACAAAGCTATGCGACCGGCCATGGCGGTGTCGATGCCTCCGAGTTAGCAAGATGGCGATGTCAACTGATGCAACACCCGTTTGAGGAGCAAGCAAGAAAGGTGTCTGGGTCATGGTCGACACGTTGTCAGTTGACGAGCAGAGGACGTGATAATCACTTTTATTATCTGGAGGTCGAACGATGAACGGTCGCGGTCCGCGTTGATGCAGTTAGCCAGACCTTCTTATCGCAATCAAACATGCACGTTACGAGAGCTTTTGGTGAGCCTAATCGAGTAAAACCCTGCGAAAGTTCGCTGATCAAATCATGTCCAGCATCATAAATATTACATTGTGTCGCAATCAGTCTAACCAAAATAAATCACTGGCATGCAAGCGACCAAAAAGTAGGATTCATCCTGCAACGCGTCGTCAATCAAGCTCAGCAACCCCGATGCTCCTAATCCTCAGCTTAAAAGGACCCTTCTGCTTATCAAACAAGCTCTGCGCCATAATAGAGATGCCCTTGACTTCCCCGAGCCTCAGCTCGGGCGCCGATCCGTCCACGACCTTTCTGCCCCTGTAGTAAGGCTCGAACTGACCCCACCCGCACCTGACGACCTCCTCCCCCTCCTTCCTCTCGACCTTGAACAGGCACTTGTACTCGACGGTGCTCTCAACCCTGCCGTCCGGCCTCCTCTTGCGGTCCGCGGTGCGCAAGTTGAGGGCGTACGTGAAGGACTCGGACGCGATGACGTCGAGGATAAGGCCGGCCGAGGTGGATGTGGAGACGAAGAGAGCGGTCTCGTTGGGGAGGAGTGAAATGGACTGGGACGCGAAGCCAGCGCCGCCAAGGGTGGAGGTGTCGAGGAGACCGTGAAAGAGGACGCCGGAATCGGGCGAGGAGGAATCTATAGCAGAGAGGTAGGATTGCGACTGGTCGAAGCGGTGAGCGGAGAGCAGTCACGGATAGAGGAAAGCGACTTTGCTTACTGAACCTCCTCTCACACGGTCGTCGACCGTTTCCCATCGGTCAAGGTGCCAAGGCACAGTGTTCCCGAATAGGTCCAGGCCGTGGGCGACGGACGGGATGCTGTTGGGCACGCCGTTGTCATCGGCGATGACCAATGCTTGCTTCCTTCTGTGGACCCAAGGCGCGCCTGCGACGAGGTCGCAGACAACCGCGAGCGTGCACAGCAACGTCAGAAGCATCGTAAAACGAGCGCAAATGGATCTGAGTCGTCAAATTCTGTTGAACCCAACTGTGATTGCAAATGCTGGCGGGCCTCCGGGCCGCGGTCGCCTCCGACGCGGCCTCCGTCAGCGCGACGGCCGTCCGGGAAGCCGAGGTGTACCTGGAGGACCCGACGAGGGTCTACGGCTGCCTCGGATGCCGATGCCACATCGCGAGACATGAGGACGTCATCTCCAAGGTATGCTTGCTGCTGTGCCGTCCCGCTTGGGAATGCTGTTCCCATGCGTTGTCGCGTGCTTTGATTTCGTGCTTCTTACTGGGATGTTTAATGTTGACCTCGCCACTTGTGTTTTGTTTCCCTCCGGTTGCTTGGCACTTTGTTTCTCAAATAACTCAAGGCATCCCTCCAGGCGTTCCAGGGTAGACAGGGACGGGCGTACCTTTTTAAGTCCGTCAGCAACGTGCGCGTTGGGCAGAGCGAGGACAGGATTTTGATTACGGGCATGCATACCGTCGCGGACATCTACTGTCGATTCTGCGGTGAGATTCAAAATTTCGAGGGCGGCACATATTACGTCGTTAAAAAGGGTTTTTTAAGGGGGGTGAATTGGCGCTTGAATGTTTAAATCTTCCTTGGACTTTACAGAGACAGTCATCGGATGGAAGTACATATATGCTTACGAAGAAAGCCAAAAGTATAAGGAGGACACATACATTGTTGAGGTTGGTAGTCATATATTGTGATTGCGGGTGAAGCGGAAGTGGATGTTGCCGCTGCTGTTGTTGGTCATATTCGCTTACGGAGAACGTTCGCTCATAGAAGGTCAAGATTGCGAAATGCAACATGCCGTGACGCCGGTTTCACCCTGTATGATACCTCGTGAAGCTAAGAGGATAGTTCTCCAACTTCTATGCATATTGGATCTGTGTGTAAATTTCGTAGTCGGGCCCTTGTTTTTTTTTGTAGATACTATATTCAGCACATCCTTGCACGCAGTTGACATAGCATGTACAATCTCGTCGTCTTTTTTCCTACTAGTCAGCAATCTCTTCAACTGTTAGAAAAGAAATGTAACAGCAGAGAGTGTATAACCTAACTGCAGTTTGCCTCGCGTTTGGCAAGGTGGGATTGCGATACATGCGAGCTATCAAGCCGAACTCGTTCGTGGGATGAGGCGGCCATCTCGACACTCCGGGCTTCCCACCCATGGCGCCCAGGCCCCGCCCTAAATGATCGTCAGCCGCATAGGAACATCGTCAAACTTCGGTGCTGGCCTGAATCAACGAACTCTCGATCAGCCTCCAGCAAGTCAGGCGAGGTCCCTCTAACGCGATGGGCTCCATACCAATTGCCATCATTGAGCGGATGCGTCAGAGCGCCACGATGCCGCAGACCGCCGTCTCTCTCCGGCAGATGGTCGAGTTCGGTCAGTACCTCCTCGCGGCGATCACTTCGCACTCCTTCACTCCTTGGCTGACACTTCCCACGGGGACCCCTTATGTAGGAAGGACACCATCTCAGGCGACGATGCTCCGCGCGACGCAGTTCATCCACAACGAGCTGCCGATACGGCTCGCGAGACGGGCCGTCGAGCTCGAGACGTTGCCGGACGCGCTGAGCAAGATGCCGTCCGTCATCAGGGTCAAGAACTGGTACACGCAGTCGTACAGGGAGCTGATTGAGTTCCCGAAGCCGGACGCGTTTGGGGTCCCGAAGGCCGTTATGGAGATGAAGCTCGCGGCCGCCGCGGCGGCGGACAAGATTGTTCCGACGGGAGCCGGTGTTGGAGGGGCGAGGGGTTTGAATGTTAGGTGAGATTTAGAAGAGGAGCAGGGCCGTTATCAGTTTGGTCCGTGTGATATTCACATCTCGCCCGCACAGGTATTTCAACCCTATAAAGGACGAAAACTTGCCTCCGGAAGTCGCCGCTTACAACAGCAAGTTTGTTGAATGCATTGAAAGCATTAAGAAGCGGCACGACCCAGTTGCCACAACATTAGGTAACTGAGCTCACGCCTTCTGTCGGATTGCAGAGGATGCGCTTGCGTTTGTGCTGACTCGACTCCACCACAGCCAAGGGCATCCAGGAGCTCAAGGACCACTGGAAGCGAACGAACTCGCCCTACCTCAAATCCGCGAACGGCCTCCCCGCCCAGACGCTCCCCGTCGACATCCACTCGTTCCTCGACCGCTTCTACATGTCCCGCATCGGCATCCGCATGCTCATCGGGCAACACGTGGCCCTCGCTCGAGCGTCCGAGAACCCTTCCGCGACCCCGCCCGAATACGTCGGTATCATCAACACCCACACGTCCCTCCGCAAGGTTGCGCTCGAGGCGGCGGAGAACGCCAAGGTCGTGTGTCAGGATTTCTATGGGCTTTGGGGTGGGCCTGAGATCAGGCTGCTGATGGGGAACAGCGAGGACGTGGACTTTATGTATGTGCCAAGCCATCTGCATCACATGCTGTTCGAGCTGCTCAAGAACTCGCTCCGTGCCGTCGTGGAGAGGTTCGGGGTCGACGCGGACGAGTACCCCGAGATCAGGGTCGTGGTGGCGGAGGGGAGGGAGGATATCACGATCAAGATCAGCGATGAGGGCGGGGGCATCCCGAGGAGTGGGATGCCGTTGATTTGGACGTACATGTACACGACGGCGGAGAAGCCTGAGCTGGAGGAGGGTTTTTCAAAGAGCGACTTCAGGGCGCCGCTGGCGGGCTTTGGGTATGGGTTGCCGCTGAGTAGGCTTTATGCGAGATACTTTGGGGGGGATTTAAGATTGATAAGTATGGAGGGTTACGGGTAAGGGCTTTGCTTACTTGAGCTGTTTGAATGAAGTTTCCTAATTGGATTACAATAACAGGACGGACGCGTATCTACATCTTTCACGGCTATCTGACTCCGAAGAGCCCTTGCCCAGCTAGCTGCAGCTGCTGTATATTATGTGCTTCGCGCCTTTCTCCTTTCATACTTGTCGAAGGGTTGATTGTTCTGGTCTTTTTTTGTTTATTTTCTTCTTCATTTTGTTTGATTTTTTTTTGTTTTGTTTGCTTCCATGACGGTTGCCGCTGACGAGTTTTTATGATGAAAGGAATGTGAGTTGATTATGCTGGGCCGATGGACGCAGGAACAAATAACTTAAATTGGACAGGAATAAATACATCATCTACATATTTGTTTTCGGAACAGATCGTCTACGGCGTCTGTTCTATCGTGTCTAATGAAACAAATACGTGCTTAACTTATTTACATTGGAGGGCAGCCTGCTGTTGCTGAGGTTGCACCCTTACCGGTTGCCGGATCTCAATATGCCGGGGAGCCGGCAAAACCAGAGGCCGTGAGCCTCGCGTGACAACCTCACAGTAGGCATCGACATCGGTCGCAGCCATGCAGATGAACGACACCCAGCGGGAAAGGGTCAATGGGACCTTCAGCTCGAGGAGCATGCGGGTCTTCCTGGACGGGGGCGAGGAGGCATCGAGGCTCAGGGTGAGCGCGACCTGACGAGCGCACCGTAACGTGAGTCAGTCTAACGATTTCCGCGTGATCAGGATATGGCCCACCTGCTCATTCAACGCGATCCAATGCTTTCTTATAAAGCAGGCCACAACTACGACCTTACCCAGCCCGAGGCTCGAGAAAAGTGAGAAAGTTTTAATATTTTTGTTTGTTATGGTTTTGTCCTTCATTGACGCGTTCCGCCACTGCAAAGGACCATGATTCAAATTCGGCGCATTGGGGAGATGAAGCGTTCCAATATGGACCGCGACCTCGTCATGGCCGTCATGCACGGGTTGACGTACGTGGACATTTGATACAACGCATTCTTTGTTTCGCCCGCCAATGCTGATGGCGCCATCACGGCTTGCGGAACAGCGAGCTATCTGACAGCTTCTCGATGCGGATTGGCGTTCATGGGCTGCTGTTTAAAGCGGCGTTGTCGTTCTTCGGGACGGATGAGCAGAGGGACGCGCTGCTGCCGCTTGTGGAGGATTACAGAATTTTTGGGAGCTTTGCGATGACGGAGCTGGGCCATAGGTATGGTTGCTGCCTTTTTGGCGGCGTAATTGCAATCTCTGATCCCGGATGTAATTAGCTCTTCCCTGCGTGACATCGAAACTACGGCGACCTTTGACCCCGTCACGGATGAGTTCGTACTCCTGTCACCGACAATCACTTCGACAAAGTGGTGGATGGGGATGGTTGGCGAAACCGCGACGCACACGGGCAAGTTGCTTTTCTCTAGGATTCGAGTTACTAACGCCACTGAGACAGTCCTCCTCGCCCAAACCATCATAAACGGCGCCTCCATTGGTCTCAATTGGTTCGTGACGCCCCTGCGCGACCGCTCCACCGGGCGCCTCCTTCCTGGCGTCGCCTGCGGCGACCTCGGTGCTAAAGCCGGCCGTCACGGCCTCGACAACGGCTGGATCCAGGTCACTGGCGCCCGCGTGCCCCGCACCGCCATGCTTTCGCGCTGGTGCCAAGTTTCCCGCGATGGCTCCGTCGAGGGCCCCGCGAGCCCAGTCATCATGTACGCCACCCTCATCCCAGAGCGCCTGACGCTCACGTTCTCCGTCAAGACGTCCGTCGGTAAAGCGCTCACAATCGCGTGCCGGTACGCCGTCGCGCGGAGGCAAGGGGATAGGAATCAGCAAATCATCGAGTACCAGGCCGTCCAGCACGCGCTCCTGCCCTCCCTGGCGGGCTTGTACGTCTTCCGATGCATTGAGGCCTCCGTCATGGGACACTGGGACGCCCTCGTGGTGATATCGAAGGAGGACCCGGACGCATACATGCAGGCGCTGCCGGATATTCACGCCACGTCCGCGGGGTTGAAGGCGGTCATTACATGGTGGGCGTCGGACGTGCTCGAGCTGTGCCGGAGGAGCGTGGGCGGGCATGCGTACAGCGCCTACAACGGCATCGCGGGCATCATTGCCGACTGGGGGGTGATGACGACGGGCGGCGGGGACAACACGCCCATGGCGCAGCAGTGCGCGAGATATGTGTTGTTTTGCCTTGGCGTGGGGTTGGAGGGTGGAGAGGTGAAGGGTTCGGGTGCCTATTTGGGCAAGGCCAAGGCGTTGGGGGAGAAAGTTGTCGCAAGCAAGAAAGGGGACTTTGAGGACGTTGAGCTGTATGTTCGGCTCTTCTCCTCCATTGTCGTTAGGATGGTGCGTGTTCGCTTTTGCTCCTTCTTCTGATGACCGCATATTAAGGGTAAGCGGCTCTTGGCAAAAATCGCGCTGGATAAAGAGGGAGGTCGGAATCCGTGGAACCAAAACATGGTGGAGCTAATCGAATTGGCGTACGTAGTTATGATTTGGGGTCCGCTTGGTTCGTTAAAAATAACTTTTCTTCAGGCACTGGCATATACAAGTTTACATCCTTATGCAATTCCAGGCGAAGTTGAAAACACTGCCGGCGAACTCGGACATCATTGCGCCCCTTCGCCTTTGCGGGGCATTGTATTCCGCCGACGTGGCTCGACGGAAAGGTTCGGCCGTCGGCATTATGGAAGGAAGCTTCACATCTGACCAAGCTGCCGGCGTCCGGGATGCGGTGGTTGCGATGTGTGAGAAGATGCGGTCGGACGTAATTACATACACAGATGGTTGGTCTTTTAAATGCTTCGACGCGATTATTTATATGGGATATATTTCAGCCTTTGGTTTCCCGGATTTCATCCTGATGTCTCCCATCGGTGTGGCCAGCGGCGATATCTACAACGCCTACTTCGACACGGTCAAGCGGGCAAACACGAACCATGTTAGCCCCTACTTTGAGTCACAGATATCCCCGCTCTTCTCAGCCCCGAAGCTTTAAGAACATAAGCACGTATCAGTAGCCCCCATATGCCTTAAATAGAAAAACACAATTTCAGCTACTCGCGAATCTGATGGAGGATGAAGTTAAAGACGGAGTCGATCGCCTTGACCGTCGTTTGGTCGTGCGATGTCGTTCCGGCCGACAAAGACTTGCAACCGTTGCCCATGCCCCTTTCCTTGGAATCCAGCGGCAGCTCGGAGCGTACCCAGTTGATCGCGATCTAGAAAGAAAAACGATCGCAAAGCAAAAGAGCTGAGAATGAATAACTGCTGCGCCGACGCCGAAGAAATGGAAAGTCCAAAAGTTCGCGAGTCGAAGTATTATCACCTTCTGCATCAGAGACTTCACAGAGCTTTTGCTGTACTGATTTGAATGCACGGAATCGGTGAAAGCGATTGCCTTAACCCGCTCCTTGACTTCATCCTCTGCAACGTACGACATCAGCACTTCCAAATACAGTTAAATCAGTCAAAAACTCACCGCGGGCCTCGACAAGAGCCGAAACGCAATATCCGCCGTATGAGTGCGCCACGATCGCAACGTCTTTTGCCGCGGCCTTCATCACGAAGTCGTCCCACACGGTCGCGACGTGCCGCATCGGCGAATCAGACCCTGGGATGTCGTTCCCATCCTTGTCAACATTCAAGTTGTTGTTAAGTACTACCACGCTCAAGCCCTCCGACTGCGCGCGCTCGATGTATGCGAACATGCTACCGCGGTGAAGACTCTCGTTTATCACAATTTTTCGCCTTCTCGCCGTTAAAACGTCATATACCCTTTTAAGTAAAGAGCTACTTACGCCCACTGGCCCACCTTGATGGCTGATCCTGGCACAAGCATCAGCAGCGGCTTCTCCGAAGTCAGAGCGTCTGGTGACATGTAGATGACGCTCCTGGGGCTGCCTTGAGGCGCATCGACGGGGAGGTGGACGGCCATGAGCCCGTACTTGGACTGCAGGAGTTCCTCGATGTACTCAACAATCGCGTCCCCGACGTCCTCGTAGTGCTTTTGATTGACTTTGTGGTTGTCTTTCTCGACGACGAACTCATACGGGGAACCTGTGTGGAGGGTGAAGGAGAGCAATTACCAGACAAAGTAGCAACTCGCATCAGATCGACGTTAACAAAAAAAGTCGAACTTCGACGCTACCGTCGAGTTTGACGAGCTTATCGTCGACGAAGTGGTAGCCAAGATCCCTCAGATGGTGGCCCATATCGACAACACTCAATGACAATTACGAGCTGTCAAACCAAATTGAATGACAAGCCGTCAGCATGAATGCCAACACTGACGAGCCAAGGTCGCCCTTCCCAGCCAATTTTCTCAGTTTCCTGCATTTAAATGGAGTGCGGATGGAAGACTACTATACCGAGACTCCAATTCCGCGCTACGTACGGTATTAGTCTGTTTAATTTTTCTTTACTTTTTCTTTCCTCTGAGATATTCGGCAGGATAAATCCTCGGCGGAAGAAGGACACGGATGCAATCGTCGCTGCAATGGAAGATCAGACGGGTTACAAACTGGCTGAAGTCCCATGGCTGCCTGGGTTTTACTCACTGCCCGTCGAGGCGCGGATCATTGCATGCGATTCTTACAGAAGCGGTGACGTGTATGGCATGGACGTTGCTTCCGGTATGGCCGTTGCGGCTCTAAGCGTGAGCCCGTCGGACCACGTGCTGGATTTATGCTCGGCGCCTGGCGCCAAGATGTGCATGATTCATGATCTCCTGGGATCTTTGGAAGGGGCGACGGGGACGGTGACGGGTGTTGATATCTCGCGGCATCGACTTTCAACATGCCGGAGCTTACTGAGGAAGTACAAGCTGACAAGGGCCAGGCTCTTTCTTGCCGGTGGGATTAATTGATAAGGCTTCCCCATTCTTATGGACAACAGACGGAACAACTTTCAACGTCCTTGCGCCGTCACGGGTTGGGAGGTGGACGAGAGAGGCGAAGTCTAGGGATGTTGTTCAACAACCGGCTGCGGAGCCAGCTCTCTCCGTTCCAATTAATTTCGAACTGGGCGACGATTTTGAGGACGAGCTCGCTGACATCGACGGGATATTTGAAGTCAAAGCGGTGGAGTCTGATTCCGTTGGCAAGCAAGGGGAAGGCTTCGTGAAACCTTTTCACGCGACGCGCCTTCTTCGGGAGGATACTCAGCTGAACTCGGCGAGTCTGCTATACGATAAGGTGCTGGTTGACGCCGAATGCACGCACGACGGGTCCATCAGCCATCTCCTGAAGTGCGACCGCGTCGGCTGGGACAAGTTCGAGTCCTATTTCTTTGATCCCGTCAAAATGAATGCGCTGGAAAGGCTTCAACGGGGTTTATTAATGAATGGTTTCCGGCTGTTGCGTCCAGGTGGCGTTCTCGTGTACAGCACCTGCAGTTTCTCGAAGCGCCAGAATGAGGACGTCGTGACCTGGTTGCTGGATTCTGAGCCGCGAGCCGTGGTCGTGCCGGTTGTGGGTGCGGAAGCGTTGCCGACCGCGCCGGAGCTTCCTGATTGTGACGCGCGACTAGTCGGGAACGTGCTGCGATTCACACCGTCGTCATCTCGCACTTCCGGACTATTCATTGCCAGGATAGAAAAACAGCCAAATTTATGATTTATGTGTTGTTCTGTGTGTTATTATGTGCCGACAGTGTTTATGATGCTAATGCTGCAAGTGCTATGTAAAGACGTGCTTTCGTAATCAAGCTCTCGTTTCACTACATCCTCGCCCCCGTCTTCGGCGCAGAAATAACCGAGTTGAGCAATCTATCCAGCACGTATGCACTCAATCCCCATATCACCTCCTTGTTGGGCCCCTTCCAACTTGGAATCTCAAAACCATCCAAACTCCTGAACTGCATCATGGTCTTCTTCGTCGGATCCAACAACTCCGCGACCGTCATGCAAAACGCGCTTGACACCTCATCGTCGTTGAGCTTCAAGTCCTTCTCGATGTCGAGTTCCAATAAGTCACTTCCGTCCGCCGGCCCGGTTGACCCAGAAGCCCTCACATACGACAGAAACGGATGCACCTCCATGGTGTTCGTCCGATCCGGAAGGGATGGTAGCGCCCCAATGATGTGGATCCGCTCCGGTGGCAGGCCAACCTCCTCGAACGTCTCCCGGAGAGCGGCATCCTCCAAACTCGCATCCGTTGGGTCTCTCCGGCCGCCTGGGAAGGCCACCTGGCCGGAGTGCTGAAAAGGTAACGAGTTTATGCCAGGAAAATCGGGAACTCGCGCACCTTTCGCAATTTCGCAGACCGGACCGTGAAGAGGATGGACAGCTTGCCTCCGACGCTTACGAGAGGCACCAGAATGGCCGCTGAAATGGAAATCGACCTTCAGGGACGCGTTTCTCGTTTTAAGAAATACCTTGCGATGGCGGACTTTGGCCGAACTTCCATCGTTGCTGCGATAGACGGTCCAGCCGGGCCCGCAAGACCGGCAGCGTGGTCGAATTGAGATGCGTGACGTCCATCGCCGCGGTGCTCGAGAGATGTCGTCGCGACCTGACCAACAACCTGTTGAGATGCGGCATTCAGGAAACTTTGACGGCGTGTTTATCAACCTTTTACTCAGATCTCACTTACCGAAATCCTCTTGGCGATGATGCAGGCCATGAATCCGGGGCGTCACTCTCATGCGGATGACCGCCTTTGCCATGTCTGCGGCGACTGCTTTCCGAAGAACTCCCTGCCCATTCACCAGAAGTCGTGAGTACCCTTGGGCCTTCGATCGCGATCTCAGCATCGATTATCGCTCCTGCAGATGCGTCCGCCGGACTATGAAACGTCTCTCCCCGACCAGGCGCTCGGCCATGAACCTCGCGTCGGCCACTATCGGCGCCGACCGCATCCAACCGCTCCGCAGCAACAGCCTCTCGTCTGTAAACACCACATCATCATCCACGCAGCTGTCGTCGTCGTCTCACTCCCGTTCGGGGCCCCAGACGCTAGCAAAGCGGTCGCTGAGCGACGTGCCCATGCAGCTGGGGTCCGATCGCGAAAAAGAGAGGGACCGCGACCGCAAGGAGTACCAGCAGGATCCGTATTACTCGCTGTCATCCGCATCCTTCTCGCCCGGGTCGCAAAACGCCCCTCAAGCTCGGGCGTCCGAGGCCGCCGAGCACCCAACGACGCCGCCGAGGAGGGTGATTCGGCGGTCGGTGAAGGACAGATCGGCATCAAATCGCACCGTGGCTGGCGTGCGGGCCAGCAATGTTGGAGAGGATGCTTTTGATGACTACAATGTGAATGGAGGGAGGGGCCACGAGCGCGCGACGGCGCGGAAGGCGCGCCAACCGGCACTGGAGCAGGAGGGGAAGTACTCACATAGGGAGGAGGAGGACGCCCGCGGGAGTAGGAACGGGTTTAGATCGAGTTCTTTAAGGAAATTGCCGAATGAGCGGGAGGAGGAGGTGGATATGGGAGCAGGGGCTGAAGAAGAGTTACCCGGGCCGGCGGGATACTCGTTAGATAATTTAGAGGACGACATCGTGGACGTTGATGAGTCGGATCGGGTACCATGCCCGAATTGCGGAAGGAAGTTTGCAGGGGAGGATCGGCTGGTAAGATTCTTTTCTTTGCTGCAACAAATCCCATGTGAGGTCAACGCGCTGATGCTGTTCGATAGGAGAAACACGTCATAGCTTGTTCGAAATCCAAGTCAAAGAGGAAGGTTTTCGATGCGACAAAGGCTAGGGTGAAGGGCACGGAGCTGGAGCAATATGTGATGAAGAAGGGACACAACTCCGAGCAGCCCTCGAAGCAGAAGGTGAATCTTATCTACGAAAGCCCCTTCTCAACGTGAAATGTTTAGAAACAAAACGCCGAAAATACCCCGATCCAGCCCAAAAAGGCCGGCTGGCGCGTGAAGCATGAGAACTTCATCAAGATGGTGCGCTCAAACCGCAACGTCGGCGGCGGCTCGAACGAGCCCGCGCCCACATACGAGCCGGACCCGGACCTGGTGCAGTGCCAACATTGCTCTCGTCGGTTCAACGAGTCGGCCGCCGAGCGCCACATCCCCATCTGCGCAAACACGAAGCACAAGCCCAAGGCGAAGTTAAGTGCCGGGCTGCAAAATCCGAAGGATATTGTGGTGGGGGCGCCGGACGAGGCGCTGAGAAAGAGGATGTCGTTCAAACCACCGCCGCCAAAGACGAAGGCGAAGAAATAGTATGGAAGGATTGTACCTTGAAATAAAAAGTTTTCGTCATGCTCACATGTTTAACCAGAGTTGCTTTACACCTTTATATCCGTTACAATATGACAATGACTCGCAGCGATGCTTGCTGAGAACGGACTAGAGCTGCCAAGCTTTATATATTCAAAGATTCTGGGTCTACAGAAGGTTTTACCAAGTAAATCGCTCGCCAATGCACCAACCGTCCACAGTGTTGGACGATGGGTGCAGTGTTTCCCAGGTGGTAGCAGCTCTTGTGCATGAAGTCTACATTATACGCTATTGTGCATATGCCGTATCAACCCCGCCATGTGGAACGGCGAGGCGTGTCAAGGAGGCGTGTCTATGACATATTGTTTACAAATCATGAGAGTTTTTTCTTCAAAAAGCAACTGTTGGCACAATTGCATGATCAAGATGTAAAAATGTACTGTTAACGTTTATTTAAAGCTGCAACGAAGAAATAAAAGCGGGGCAGGGTAAGCGAAAATGCCCCGCCCCACGCCAGCAAATTCCCGCCTCGGCTAGAGTCGCCTCCACTGAACCCTTATAACCTCCCGTCGGCACCAGCAACCCCCTTCCCCTCCCTCGCGATCTTCTGAAAGATCTGCAAAAAGCTTTCGCTCTCCTGCGCGCCACTGACCCTGAACCTGTCATTAATGACGAAGAACGGCACGCCCGTGACGCCCTCCCCGTGAGCCTCCTGAAGCGCGCTGCTGACACCCTCCACGCCTTCATCCGAAGCCAGGAACCTCCTGACCTCCTTCTCCTCCATCCCGACCTTCACGGCACACGCCACGAGCACCTCCGTGTCCGCCAGGCTCTTCTCGTTCTCGAAATAGGCTTTGCCCAGCTCCTCCTTGAGCCTCATGTGCCTCCCACGCATGCCCAGCTTGCTCTCCCCACCGGCCTCTGCCAACTTCAGCAGCCTCATGGAGTCGAAGCTGGAGCCTATGGGGCCGTCGTAGGAGAAGTTTATCCCCTCGGCCGCGCCAACCTCCTTCATGCGCTGTTCGATCATCGTCATGCGGTCTGCACCGAACTTTTTAATGTAACGGGCGCGCTTGGAGCCGGCGTCAATGGGCAGGGAAGCGTCGAGCTGGTAGGGGCGGAGGGAGATGTCGAAGGTCAGGGGCAAGCCAGAGGAGGTCGCTGTGGCGATGGCGCCCTCGAGGCGGCGTTTGTGATGAAGCACCATGGGCTTGTGGCGGGGAGAGGATCAGGCGTGTTTTCGAGGTGAGAGCGTTTCCTTACCACAGAGTGTCCGAGGTCATCACGATCTTCACTACTTGAGACATGACTGGGCGCACAGTTGACGGGAACGACGGACTGGTTGATGGTGGTAAGGCCTCAACGGCGCGCTCTTAAGGGAGCGAACCAGATTTCTAATCGACATTTGTCAAACCTTGACATGGCTCCATTAGTTTATCCAGTCGCCAGTCCACCAGCCGTCCGGGACTCGGCACCTTCTCGTCCGTCGCTGCAGCTGTTGCAGCTTAGTCTGGCTCAGCGCTGGCTTATGCAGCAGCTGTCCAACCGCTTTATATGGTGGCTTTATTCTGGAGAGTACAGTGCTGTTTGTGGGACAACCGAGATTTGTTCAAATGAGTGCTGGCAATCGAGATATCATAGCCATGTGTACCTCTTTTTTTGCCAGGCTCGTCGCATGGAGCACGCAGACCGAGGGCCCTGCCGGACGCCAGGAGCTGACGAGCATCGCGCAGCCATCAGCAACCACGTTCGTCCTTGTCTGAATCGACAGCACCGCTTGTGATAGATGCGAGTCACAAGCTAAAGTGAACATCAACCAAGGGCAATCCCGGCAGGACAGTTGTAGACTTCCAGACGAGTTCCAGCCGTGCCTGCCATGCGAGAATGTAATGAAGATTGCGCGGAACATAATTGTTGTGTTCACTCTGAACGCGACACGTTGGAGCAAAGGCTGTGCAAGTTGGCATCATGGAACCACTCCCTGAAGTCGCAGCTGTCAAGGTTGCCGAGACACAATCCTCATAAGGCCTGCCGTCGCTTTACCACCCCCGCAACGTCCTCCTCGCGACCAACTCAACCATCATGACGATATCTCCCAACGACTGCATCTACGTCGGCGTGGTCGGCTACCTCAAGTGCCTTCGCAAGAGCGACGGTGTTGAATTGTGGGAGCATCCCCTCACGGGCCTGGGATGGAAGCCCGTCAGCATCGTGCCAGACACGGTGAACGATACTCTCTTAGTTGCCTCTGGCGCCAATTTGCGGGTAAAGTCCTTCCATTGCCCTCCATAGTGTTATCGACTGATTCACATCGTGCACGGTAAACAGTGCATCTCCGCATCAACCGGCCAGCAAGTCTACGAGAACCGGCTCATCGGTATCGGCATTGGGTACGCCCACATGGCCGCCGGCCGGGACGCGGCCACGATGCGACGGAACGCAGCTACCCTACCGCCGCACCGCCCGCCGCCCAGCTACGCGGGGGACGACGGAAAGGTCGCCCACATGGTCACGGACCCGGACGACATGATCTACGTCAGCCACAACTACATCGTGCGCGCCATTAGAATGTGCGACGGCGTCCAGCTGTGGGAGCACAAGACGGGGCTGTTCGGCGGGTATGGGACCCAGCCGCATCTATTGATCGAAGACGGGACGCTGTATGTTGCGGGGCAGGGGAGGGTGTTTGCGTTGAAGGCTTCCAAGGGCACGCTGGTACGTTAAATATTGCCCCGTTTTGCTCTCAAACGTGATCTGATGGGTCCCCAAATTCATAGCTGTGGCAGTCCGACATTAAGAGGCGCGGCCTCAGCATCCTCGCCACTATGCGCTCCGGCCTCCCATCCACGAACCTCCCCAACAACCTCCGCTCCATCGCTTCCTCAAAATCCACCTCGCCTTCCCTCCTCGATGCCATCTTCGTCGGCGCCTCAGGCTACTGTACCTCCCTCGAGAAGTCCACGGGATCCCCCTTTCTCCTCCCCCGCCCGGACGCCAACCGCGCTGGCGTCACGCGGGCGGGCGATGTGCCCTTGACGGGGAGGGGATTCAACCCCGTGGTGGTGTGGCCTGTCGCGAGGCTTGATGCTGCGATCGTGAGCTGTGGGATCAATCTGAGGAGAGTGAACATGACGAACGGGTTGACGGAGTGGGAGAATTGCCTTGTGGGCATGGGGATGGGGATGCCGGGTTTGCTGGTGGGGGCGGGTGCTCCGCCGCCGTCGAATGACGCGTTCAATGCGGAGCTCCTGCCGGGCTATGAGGCGTCGGCGCCGGCGCCGGCGCTGGCTTCGTCATCATCGGCGGGAAGGAGGTTGAATCTTGACGAGGTCGTGTTTCTGGCCGTGCATGGGACCGTGAAATGCGTTCGCATGAGGGATGGAGTGGAGATCTGGACACACGCGATGTCCTTCGGCACACGGATCCACTTCCCGCACCTCTTTGTCGAGGACGACATGGTGTACATGGCCGGGTTAGGGCGGCTCTTGTGCCTGGATGCTTACACCGGGGAACAGGTGAAAGTGACTGGCTTGTCCTGCTTAAGCATTCCGCTGACAAAATCAAATTCAGATATGGCTGCGGAGCGGCGGTGAGGTTCATAGCGGGGATGCCTTTATCTCGACGATGCGGTCCGGGCCAGGCGAGACGAACCGTTCGCCCGTGTACACCATACTGCAGCGACAGACGGCGGAGGACCGAGCCAACCGCAACTCGTGATGTCTCTTTTTGTACAGCACGCGATTTAATAATATCAAGACTTCGGGTGGCGGATGATGTGTTTGCTTTACTGTATTATATGTGTTTAAGTGCCAAAATACCACAACGATATTGTCATATTTTTCTTGGTAGGAATTTTCGTTGCTATGTAGCTTGAAGATGAATTTTCTCTTGCGCGCTCGAGCAATTTATATGCCAGCGAATCAAACATTCGTGAACTTCGTGCTAGGACTTCCAAAGCTCCAGGGGCCACAGTCGAGGGCATCATAGACTGAAATTTTATTTGGTAACTCCCGCTCACCCCCAACTCCTCCTTCAAGAGGCTTAGCAATACTTCGGCTGTCTAAAACTTTAATGGCACACATGAACTTAAGAAGATATGTAGATTCATAAATTCTAACTTGAGAGGATATGTAAGATCTGAACGGAAACGGACCCACCGTCGTGCGTGCGTACCGACGGGCTGTGGAGCTGTCGCACGCAAAGATTCGATATATATTTAAATAAAGCGGCTCTTTCAAACTTCTTTATCACTTTATCACCGGCGTTAGCCGTTCGGTCATGTCCAAATTTCATCGGATAACAAAACTTCGAAAATTTGACTTTTAACGTAAAGATGTAATAACGTGGATATCAGGAACCTATCGTGGAAGCCATTGCCCTTTCCCAAATGCGATTCAAACCTCTCGGCTGACCATCGAAACCTTCATCACCTTCTGCCACCATTCATGACTTCTGGCCGCCCTTCTCCGGGGTGTACGCCTGCTGATACACAGGCAAGGCCTGGACCTGGACCTGCGTCGGACGGATGTAGTTGGCGTTCATGACCGACTGCTCGAGTTGGCGCTGCTGCTGCAGTCGTCGGACAAAGTAGATGGTGACGACGGCGCCGATGGCGGTACCTGGATGGGGAGAAAACGAGATGTGAGCACAATGAAAATGATCGAGTGGCGGAGAGGTCTCACCGGCGAAGCCGCATACGACATAGAGGATCCAATAGGCAGTGCAATCCAACATGGCAACCGATGTCGTTGGCGATGTTGGACAGCAGGGGACCGCTTCGTCGCTACTAATATTTCCACCGCCACGTCCTTCGTCATTTAAGGTTGTAGGCAAGACATGCGGATGGGTCGCGTGCCACGCCCATCAAGACGTCGATCAGCCTTTAATGCAATGGCTTGTGACTTAATGACACACTAGTGGAAAAGCTTTTATTATTTGTATCTATCGAAGTTGAGTAGCAGACTAGAAACCACGGCAGGAGAAAAGAGTCACTATACGCAATTGGAATCAAACGACGACGCGAACTGACCGATCTCGAGGTTCCCCCCAGGCGGCCGCAATTCTCGACACTGCCCTCTCGACCTTCATATGGACGAACCCAAACTCGTTCGTGGCCTCCACCGCGATGGCGGTCGCGTGGTCTACAATTTCCTGCAGGACCCTGTTCTCCGACATCACCAGCGACATGCGCTTCACGGTCGCGAATCTGACCTCGGCCGACATGATGCTGACGGCCTTCACGCGCTCGAGCAACCCCCGCTCGATCTCGCCGACGCCGCCCAGGAGGGACGTGACAAAGTCCCAGCCCGACGCGACCCTGGGACGCGTTTACTGAGATGTAGGAAATGACCTTAAATTTACAGCCCTCCTTGGAGTTGCCACTCATGCGCTCGTCCCTCTCGGGTCAGGGCGGATCAATGTCGCCTGAGTTTGCGGAGTCGCCGCTAATGGACGGGTACGTGGCCGTCGCGAACTTGAAGCACGGTGGATGAGGTTATTAGGGTGAGACCGTCAAGGTTCGCGGAGGGGTTGACGCCACTGTCGTCGGAGGGGCGTCCAGGGTATCTCCGAGTAACCGCAGCCTGTCTCGCCGCGCTCTTATTGTATTGGCGTTTCTGCTGCTGCCCTCCTCATCTGACGCGCCTGCCAGCATCGCCAACAGCAAGCCACGCGACTGCCAACGCCGCCAGTACCGCCATGACTACGATTCTTCACGCGGATGCGGTCTGCGCGAACCGTAGAGACACCAGATGAAGTTGATCGCATCTGCGGCTTTCGCAATTCATCGTTTCGTGTCGCTCTCTATTTCACGTCAATGATGTCTTGACTTCAATGCACTTATGGCTCGTTTAACGCTTCAGGCTGATATAATCAATTACTTTGCATAATCTTTTAGCATTCAGATGATCAGTTACTGTTCACGTTGTTTCGGTGTCTTTCCGCGCCCACCCAAATCATTGCACCGTTCTTCCACAAGACGGCTTGATCATTCCACGGCAAAACCCATCGCATTATTTCGTCGCTTCCCGTTCCCACCTCGCAATCCCCCATCAACCATGAACTGCCTCATTACTGGCGCCAGTGCCGGCTTCGGTTCGGCAATCGCCCGGATATTCGCCAAGAACGGACACTACGTAATCCTGGCCGCCCGTCGGCGGGACCGCGTCGAGCAGCTCCTGATCGAGATCGGCGGCGAGACGAAGGGAGTCGCGCTCGAGATGGACGTATCGGACGAGGAGAGCGTCAGGAAGGGGCTGGAGAGTTTACCGGAGGAGCGGAGGAAGATCGATGTGCTCGTTAATGTTGGTATTTGCTCTGAACATGCAGTTGCACGACCACTGCAGCTAGCCAAATGGTCACCTGCGTCTCATTGCACTGAATGCACGAAAATTACTTTCCAACCGAACCTCGATTTTGGTAATAGAATGCCGGCCTCGCCCTTGGCACGGAGCCCGCCCACAGGGCCGACTTGGAGGAGTGGCTCACGATGATCCGGACCAACTGCGAGGGCCTCGTGCGGATGACCAACAAGGTCCTGCCGGGCATGGTGGAGCGCGGAAAGGGGACGGTTATCAACATCGGTTCCACAGCCGGATTCTACCCTTACCCGGGCGGCAATGTATATGGCGCGACTAAGGCGTTTGTGGACCAGTTCACGTTGAACCGTGAGTTTTTCTTCTATATATTTCCCTTGTATTCATCTTTGGTTTTGGTGTCTTTTCGCGCGCGTTACGTCCTTCCTTTTCGTCTCTCGTTGTCCTCATAAAATGCCAGTCCGCGCCGACCTCGTCGGAACCGGCGTCCGCGCCACGAACATCGCCCCCGGCATGTGCTCCGGCACCGAATTCAGCACTGTTCGGTACCGTGGCGACCAAGGTGCCGCCGATAAGGTCTACCAGGGCACCCAGTCCATTACCCCGGACGACATCGCCGACACCGTCTACTGGGTCGCCACGAGGCCGGCTCACCTCAACATCAACACGGTCGAGATGATGCCGACGTGCCAAGGATTTGGAGGGTTCAACATTTCGAGGAAGTGAATCGAACGCGTTCATGAAGAATCAGGGAAGGAAGGGAACGAGTCTATACTAAGGTTTGCGGTTGTACGTTGGCCGCCAACTTAGCAGAGTATAATGACAGTAAGCAATTTGTACTCGGCACTTTACTGTGTCTCTCCATCCGAGTGTATATTTCTTCATTTGTTGTTCGTCTGGTGTGGCTTATGAATGCTTTCTAATGTACCCTGCCACCACGCGCCTCCGTGGTTTCCAGCCGACATTTTTGCTTCGCCTCATCTGCAGTGCCGAGCCAGCCCAACGCAGCCACGGCGAAGCCGCAGCCAGCAGACACGAAGCAACCAGTGGGCAACCCTGCAACGCCAACCCAGCCCGTCGCCGTCATCGACATCCTCCTCGGAACCCGCCGGCTTGACGTCCTGACCCCCAGTCCGCTCGCCCGAGATCCTGACATGAGCGGTGGCCAGTCCGAGAATGGCGGCGGCGTCGCCACCAGCCAGAAAGACCAGGAGCTGGTGGCCGTCAGCGTGCTGGGTGCCCTGGCTCAGCCAAATCAACCTCATCCGTACCGCGAAGACGGCGCACACCTGAATGGAGCAGCCGACTATCAACGGACTGGTAGCGATACCCACCTTCAAAGTCACCAAAGTCTTCAACCACAGCAGGATGCTGGTCGTCAGTTGGAAGGAGCGGACAGCCACGTGAAGGTGGAGACCGGCGACCTGAACGCGGAGCCGACGCGCCCATCATCCGCTCAGTATCAGCCGATGTACCCTGGATCGTTGAGTGCGGCCGCAACGACGGAGATGGGTTCGTTGCCGTCACTCAGCCAGTTACATCAACAGCACACCTACCAGCCGTACGACTCTCAACAGCAGTTGCCGCGGCCCCCGCACCTGCCGTTTTCGACTCTCCCGGCGCCGATTATGCGGCGGGCGGACACGTCCCAGTCCCTGCCGTCGGTCTCGTCCGTCACTGCCAATTTCTACTCGCAGCAGCAACAGCACCAGCTACAGCCGCCGCAACAGCTGCCTTACACGACCCTGCCCGCCCCAATTATGCGCCGGACTTCCACTGCGCAGTCCTCGGATCCTCACCAGCACCTTCAACAGCCCTTCCCTCCACGGCCGCTCGGCGCGCCACCAAACGTAAACCACACGGGCAGCGATCCCTCGTCCGCGTCGACGTCGCGCGGCCTGTCCCCGTTGGGCTCCGTCAGCCCCTCCGGTCGATCACCGACCTCCGCGTCCCAGCCGTCCCAGCACCAGCAGCTTCAGCAGCACGCGCAGTTGCAGTACCAGCCTCAACAACCGCAGCAGGCCGGCCTCCCGTCTCATCCGGAGAACTCGAGTCACGTTTACTACCCCGTCCACCACTCGCTTCAGCCCAATCTCCTACAACATCAGCAGCACGACCCGAGTCAGCCGCACTTTCAGCCCTACACGACGCTCCCGACCCCTCCGATCGCCCACCACCTTCCGTCCGACCCACATTACACCCCCGTGCACCAGCAAGCCCACCGCATGCCCCCGTTCCTCGATCACCGCGCCTCGAACGCCTCCGACCTCTCCGCTTCCGCCGCGGCCGCAACAGCCGCAGCCTGGGGCCCGTCTCCCTCCGGCTCCCTCTCGCCGACCTCCGGCGCGCCTCCCGCAACCCTTCACCCCACCTCCTCGACGCTCTCCACGGCCTCCCGCGCCTCGTCCAACGGCGGTGGGCCCTCCAACAATAAAGTCTACAGATGCCCCGAGCCGGGCTGCGAGAAGACGTTCACGAGGCGGTACAACCTCCAGAGCCATTTACGCTGTCATTCGGGGGAAAGGCCGTTTAGGTGCGATTTCTGCCCGGCGACGTTTTCGAGGAAGCATGATTTAAGGAGGCACACGAGGAGCTTGCATTCGGAGGAGAGGCCGCATTTGTGCATGCATTGCAGTTTGAGCTTTGCGAGATCGGTATGTTTTTTTAAGTTCTGTTGGTTTTCTTTTTGTTCCATGCGGGTTTTATTAACCGTTTGGTTCGAATAGGATGCGTTGAAAAGACATTTGGCCGCAGAGGGAAAACGGGCTGGTGGCAACCACCCACCCGTTGGAGGGTCTTTTGTTGACGAGGGCGAGGGGGGCGACCTGGATGGGAACAGCGAATGATGGATTAAATGAAATTACCCCGTACTATACATAACCCGGGCCGATGTTTACACGCCCACAATCCTTGAGCTGCTGAGCTGCCATGTTAAATCCCTTGTTTTTTTTGTTTTTTTTCTTTCTTTTTCGACCAAAATTCTTGTCCTAACTTTCTCCGCAAACGTACATACTCGCTTCATCAAACCACATGTAAACTTATCCTCTTTAATTTCTTTCATTGCTGGCTTATCCATCGTTTCTTGCATGAAGTGACCCATCTTTTTCGTTGAACAATCCCGCTGCGTTGTGATCTGACACGTTTAGTGATCCAACACGTTGTATTCAGTAAAATAAACGAGCTGCAAGTTGGATGTAAGATAGTTGAATGAACTCGAATTAACAAGCAAAACACTTTGATAAAAAATGTTGAAACTGTCATGATGATAACTTGGATGCGTGGATACGAGACATCGGATTTGGTATTCCTCGAAATCTCCAGTTATTCATTGTAACCTGCTCATCACGCTTGAACCGTCGTCGCGTGGCGCTCGGCGAAGTCGAAGATGGACTTCACAATCGACTTAAACATATTCTTCTGCTCATCCGTTGGCTTGGTCGACGACGGGCAGGAACTGCAGCCTTGCGGTGGGACTAAAGAAAGAGAAAAAAAAAAAGCAGTTAGGAAGAGCGCAGCGAACGCAGCCAAACGGTAATCAAACGCACCGTTCTGCCATCGAAACCCCGGGCCTTCGATTTGGAGAGACGTTTCGCTGAAATGCACCAGATTAACATCTGAAGCCTGCGTAAAATGAAGCCCCGGAAGGGCGATAAGCGCTCACCACTCGTAGATATCCTCACATGCAGTCGGCTCCTCCATCGGCAGCCTCGGGATCTGCGTCACGACCTCGCTAACAAGACTCTCCATTTCCCTTGCAATCAAGGTATGTTAGCGAAGAAGAAAGCAGAGCCTAAATCAAGGTAAAATTCGGGGTATCTTTCGAGCCCCAATAGAACAAAAGCTCACCCCGTCAATGACTGCCCCTCGCCAGTCATGACATTATAGTCGTCCCTCGTCCCCTTCTTCCGCTTGTGAAGCTCGACCGAGGTGCGGCCGTCGGAGAGGTCCAAAACGACTTGTCGGGACGGCGAGACGCTCATGATGCCGCCCGTGAGGCCCTCAGCGAGGATGATGCGGATGCCGGACATTGATGGTGACGAACTTGGATTGCGGAGTTTGACTGCACCAAGGTACTCTCCGTTCTTTTATATTTTTACACTACCTGCGACAGGGGAATGTCAAAGAAGGAAAGCAGTCGACATTTAGATGAAACTCGAAACAGGCCTAATGCAATGATGCACGAACACGAGATATCGCTGACAGAGATTTTCATCCACCTTCATTTTAAGCTTCATTGAATAGCTTTCGTCTGTAAGCAAGTGTCCCAGTTGCCCCCCTCCTCCACACTCCACACTACCACGTTGCTGGCATCATTGAGCTGTAGACAATCCATCGACCTTCGGGCTGACTTCAGGGTCTGGTCCGACAGCAACTGCTTTTGAATCTCCCGTGTGGACAATATCGGTTCCGTAGCGTCCCTCGTGTAATCCAATGCTAAATGCTAGCCTGCTTTCCGCGTACGGCAGCCTATCCTCGATTCCGCCTTCTATGAGAAGCCGATCCCCCGACCATACCTTCGAACTCTCCGTTAGCAGCAACTTCAGGCAACTTACCCTTCCCATAATGGTGCCAACCGAAGGATGGGGCAGGTCCTCGAATTTCCTCCGTCGTGAGGTTGCGGTGGCGGCCTACCACACGTTGACCGCGTTCACCACGAGCGCGACCTTGATGCGACCGGCTCCAAGCTAAGTATTAATTATTGGCGGCACTCACAATCTGTGCACCGACAGTGGCTTCTGGTCTCCCGGGTGAATGTTCGCCGTTCATCTACAGCCATTGAGTTACATCTTGTGAAAAAGCAACATCGTTTACGAACAACTACGTCCGAAAGCTAATTTTCCAACTGGTTAATTCAGGAGCTCATACCGGAGGAGGTATGATGGATTATGACGGGGCTATGAAAAGGAGGGGATAAGGCAAGAACAGTGTTAATGAGGTGAGCGTCACAAGCATAACGACTGAGCATTCAACGGCAAAATCAAAATTTATGAGCGCAAGCATGGTGCATTTGACACGACCCCATGAGAATGAAAATACAAATAAATGTCAGGTAGCCGATAATGTGACAAGAGAAACACGTGTAGTGATTTAAAGAGAAAAAATGATCTAAAAGTGCTTATATCTTAAAGAAAGCAACGTGCGACAACCACACACACGATACTATCCAAAAGAGCGAATCAACAAAGGTCCGATCGGAAGTATAAAAGCATACACTTCGCCGCCTTACCATCAGCCTATCCAAAGTCCGCCGCCTATCTCGCGGCCCCTAAGCCCTTGATCGTCTCAACCCATCCCTCGATATCATCTGCCAACCCACGGACGTACATAATGCACTCCCCGTCCGAGAAACGCATCACCGCCTCAGGTTCTAAGCTGCCCACAGATGACGTTGATCCCGCCGGTGATGGCAGCTGACTCATCCGATGCGATGCGACCGACGTCACCGACCCAGCCTGCGGGAACATGCTGTTCCTGAACCGTCCCTTTGCGGGTGCCGGGTCCATAACAACCGGCGACGCCGGCCCTCCGGCTGATTCTGGCAACACCATCATCATTTCCACCGTGCACCTCGATCCCGGTCCGACCTCGAATGCCCGGATGAGCTCGAAGTCCCCGTCGCCGCCAGGTGACGGCTTGCACCAGCACAGCACGTCCGAGAACACGAACACCCAGAAGTCCCGCCCTGACGTCCGCTGGAGCCCGTAGACCGCGAGCCCGTCCGACCCTCCGCCCGGCGGCGTGTCGACGACTCCGACCGGCGGCCCACCAGGTGAAGCCAACGCCGACGCACCAGGCCCGACCGACGTCGATCCGCCCACGACGAACCGCGTTTCAATCACGGGCCCGACCGATGTCGTGAAGAACCTATCCCTTCTACCTCCAGCAGCAAATAACGCGTCGACTCGTCCCCGTCCCTGATGCTCCTCCCTTAACTCAACGACCTTGACGACCCTCCACGCTCCCTCCTTCACAAATCGTCGCCCCATTCTAACATGCGCAAACCGCCCGCCACCGACCGAATGCGCCTCCTTCACCTTAACCCTCTGCATGATGGTCAACCCGCGTTCGACCTCCTCCATCTCCCGCTTCCGGTCGTTGCACTCGGCGACCCTGTCACGGACGGCGACAGCCGCGCTATCGAGGTGTGCGCGGTCTGGGTGGCTTAGGGGCGTCGACTCAAGAAGCTGGTCGACGAGGAGGCGATACCGGGGCAACCGCTGGACAGGAAGGATGAGGAAGGCCTGGAGGCTGATTTGGGTGTGGGACGGGTGTGTCCGGGCCTGCTTGATGAAGGCTTTGAATCGCCTCGCGACCGCGCGCCGGTTCGAGTTCGAGGTGCCAAGGGTGGAGTTCTGGAGGAGGGTGGCGAGGTTCTGGGAGGCGGATGCCGGCATTGAGGAAGCGGGGCGAGATGATGATGAGGATGAAGAGGATGAGGCTAACTGCTCGAGGGTGACGGCGAAGTGGTTGGCGGCGTCGAAATTGTTGTAATAGACAGAATACATCTTGAAAAAGGGGGCGCACTTTAAGAACACGGAGCCAAGGGGCTGCGTCGGGTTCGCGGCGGCCTTCTCCAACTCCGGCAGAAGGTGGCTGTTAAAAAGCGTTACGTTAGTGACCAGTCTCCCCGACGAACGACAAAAGCACTTACGATTGATGGAAAAGCAGGATGCTCGTCACGTTCGAAAACATAAAGCTCAAGTCCGCCGGGGTAAGTATATCCGACTTCTCAAGCTGCGCGACATAAACCTCCACAAGACCCTGCAGCTCCTTAACGTACGTCCGCTCCGTCGCCAATACCTCCGCCACAATGTTCGCCCTCCTCGCCGGACTCTGCCTCTTCAGTATCTTCTCCCTGTCCTTTTCCGACAACCCAGGCGCATCGGGATCATCGCCAATCCCAGGATTTGGTGACGACGTCCGATCGACGCGCGGGTCAAGAACCTGAACGGCGCCGCCCCCACCGCGGAGGAGGGCGATGCGGGGGTCGAGGTCGTGGAGGTCGGCGAGGAAGGATAGGAGGCGCTGGAGGTGAACGTGACCCGGGTTGTTGGTGTTGGTGACGGCGAGGCCGAGGCTATCATCGGAGGAGCGCCGGTGGAGGGTCGGAACGGTGGGGGAGTTCATTTCGGGGAGGGAGGACCGCTTGATCGGGCGGTTGGAGGACGTCACGATCGTCTGACGGCCCGAGGGCTGCGGAGAATTTGAATCGATCACTTCCACATCTGTAATTAAAAAATCGCATAAATTTTTGACGCCACAAAGTAAATCGAAAGATACCAACCTCCAAACTGCACCTTCCTAGGTCCGTCGACCGGCGGTGGCGACATGAAATCGTCGTCAGAGAAACCGCTCTCCATCTCCGGCAGGACAGCCGCCCTCCCGCGGTCCTCCTCGGACGCGCCGAGCACAGCTTTCCTCTGGTTCAGCATCGTGTTTACCTTGCTCTCCATCATTAAGTTCGCGTTCACCAGCGGGTCCGTCAACCTGCGCAGTGAAAGATCAAAGTTGTTGCTGTCCAGGCCTAGGTACGAGAGCGCGCCAGCACGTAGGAGGCCAAGGGAAGAGGGAAGAGAACGCATGCTATTGCCCGAGAGGATCAGTGTTTGGAGACGGGATAGGTTCGTGAAGAACGTTGCATCTTTGCACAAATACTTATTAGCACTGCAGCCCAAAGTCATGAACATTAATGAAAAGAACATACCTATCACGCCCATCTTATTCTTCGCCAAATCCAACACCTCCAGTTTCGTCAGCTGCCCAACCTCCCTCCCAACCAGGGTCAAATTATTTCCCCTAAGATACAGCTCCCTCAACTCCGTCGCCCCCGCGATCGACGCTGGCAGCGACTCGAGCCTATTGTCCGACAAGTCCAGGAACCGTAAACCCCTGCACGACGTAAAGAGCGCCGACGGCAACGTCATAAGCGCGTTCCCGGCCAAATGCAGCCTCGTAACCGCCATTCCAGGTTTTGGGTCGGGCGGGAGCGTGATTAGCGCCATGTTGGCGTAGTTAAGCGTCTTCACCCTCGGATTTGTAAACAAGGCGGAGGGTGAGACGGGGAGCGCCGCATGCGGGCGGACGGGCGCGGGACCGGCGGCGGGCGCGGCGGAGGGCTGCTTGATGGCGGGTCGGTAGGGCGAGTTATCGCGGGAGGAGGGGGTGGAGCCGGCGCGTGTGGGCGAGCGGTAG